>APFE030075391.1:6732-26711 GCA_000404065.3 Pinus taeda
TAATTCGAGCTACCTTCCAAGGCATACTCGAGTCTCAAGCCATAGAACGCCATTGGCCAACCTTGAAGTATGATATGAATTTGATTTGCACATGCAACCCCAAACTTCAAACTTTGAATTCTCTTCTCCATATATTGTTCACAGCTTTGATACCATGTAGAAAATTTGATGTAGGTTAACCTGATAATGCAATATAAATCAAAGAAGAATACTACAACCAACTTCTACTATCAATTTGCGGAAGCTTAAAAATTGAGCTGAACAATATAACTAGAAGAAGAAGAATTAATGGCACAATACACATGAAAATACTTTGGGGAAAGCCTCAGCTAAAAACCCCACATTATTATATTATCATACATGGTGGAAATATATAGGAATTATACAAAGCCTTAGCTCTCACAGCTAGCCAGCTCTCAGTAAAATCCTCACAGATGCTCAGAGGCAATCTTGGCTTCTCTCCAGCCTTCCTCTCTGCCCTCCAAGCTCTTATTTCCTTGCGTTGTTCCTTGTGGATGATTTCCTTTTACCAAGTGGATGATCAATCCTCCAAAATTGCACAATCTTCAAGGATGATGCCTTGACTACATGCATGAATTTTCTTTATAGGAAAACACATGCAACTGATAGTACACTGTCCTTGAACATTAATATTAACTGGGTATTTCTTAGAATAGACAAGCATGAGTTTCTGATGAGGGAATCTTCAGTTAACTGGAGTAGCACTAGTTGAGTGCATTAATGCATCAACTGACTGTTAACTCACTATTAGTTTCTCAAATAGTTTGGAACTAATTTAACTGGAATTAACTTAATAAACTGAGTTAACTAATTACAAATCAAATATAACTCAATCTTATCTCCTTAATTTAAGGGATAACTCTTGAATGACTTCAGAAAGACTTCTAACTTGAATTTCTCCAACTAATTAATTTAAAATAAATTAATTAATTATTTCCAGGTAGCAGTTAAGATTAAATTCAATTTTAATTCACAATTTAATTCAAGGAAATATTAAATTGGAATATTCTTGTTTCCATATTTCAACACCCCCTCTCAACAAGAAAGGGATTATTTGCCACCCCGATCTTGTCTCTATGGAACTCAAATTTACACTTTGACAATGCCTTTGTCAAAATGTCAGCATCTGGCTCCTTTATCGAAATATATTGCATCAACATGATCCTCTCGACCTGTGAAATTCCATGGGAAACAAATCTTACCTTATACTTCTTCACACTACCTTCAAAAGCCTACTTTACCTTATAAATCCAACGAGAACTCACAGCTGACTTGTTCTCCAGTATCGGGACCACATGCCAAACACTGTTACGAACTATGGAGTCATACTCCTCCACCATAGCATCAACCCAAATCGGCTACTGTACTGCTTCCTCAAAGGAAGATGGCTCAGTCTCAACACATTCCCTAGCAAGGGCCATGTATCCAGTTTACCTCTCAGGTGACCTCATCTGTCTATGCTAGAAAGATGGTGCTCACACATTCTCTCTTGCATCCTCCAACAATCTGTCAGCTTCTCTCTTGCGCTTCTGTCCATCTTTGGAAGACTCTGCTTGAGTGGATGTCTCCACTCCTAGAACCTTTGCATGCCACTGCTCCACATCAATCTGAGGCTCCTCCTCCTTAGGAACCAATAATTCCTCATAGTTGGATCTCCCTCTCAAGGGAAGCTCGCATGGCCTTCTGCTCATCAAACTTGATATCTTTGCAAACCACTGTCCTCTGACTGGTAGGCAAGTACATCGTTAGTTGTGAGGTGTATCAGTGTACCCCACAAATATCTCCAAATTTGCTGTCAGCTCAAGCCATTGCCCATGCTGCCCCTACAATAGTTATGTTCTTCCTCTCGGCCACCCCATTCTGCTATGGGTTATGAGGTGCCATGAACTCTTGTTTAATTCGTTCCACTGCACAAATGTCCTTAAACTCTTGAGAGACATATTCTCCACCATTGTTGCTTCTCAAGGCCTTGATCTTCTTCCCTAAATCTTTCTCAACCAAAGCTTTGAACTCACAAAACCTTGTGAAGGTTTGGTCCTTCTTCTGCATGAAATAAATCCAACATTTACGATAATAGTCATCAATGAAAATCAAATAATACCTTTTCTTTGCTATGGATGCCATTGAGAATGGTCCACACAAATCAGTATGAACTCACTCTAAGGTAACCTCTGCTCAACTGTCTCGATCATGAAAGGAAGACTTGGTGTACTTTCCCAAGGTACAACCTTTACATGTGTCAACTTGCTCAAGTATAACTTTGTGAAGTCCAGTAGATATTTGTTGCATTATCTTCAAATCCCCATGATGTAAATGGCCCAACCACCTGTGCCACAACTTTCCAATGTCTTGGCTTTGCACCAATTCTGCTTTTGTACTCAATGTTGCACAATAATCTACCTCTAGTTTATAGAGATTGTTCCTTCGAATCCCTATCCTCTTGGTCTGACCTGTGTCTATGTGTCTTAGGAACACCTTTCTTTTACTGAAGACAACATGATAGCCTTTGTTCTCCAACATCGTGACTGATACCAAGTTCTTCTTCAGTCTAGGCACATACATCACATTTGTCAAGGTGAGAGGAGCTCCATGCTCCCTCTGAAAAGCAACCGTGCCCATTCCTGAAACAATATACCTTCCATCGTCACCCATCTCTATGAGCATCTTGAGGTCTTTCCCCTCTAAGGCATTGAATAATTTTTTATCACCAGTCATGTGGAATTAGGCTCCACTGTCAAGATACCATACACAACCCATCATCGATGACACCATGCATGCGATGAGGGTAAAGTCCATTTTGAACTGAGAGGCTAATGCCTCACCTTTCGATCCTTCTGAGGATCCCTTCTTGGACTTCTTCGATAGGAAATTTAGTCACATAATGTCCCATGTTGTGACAATTAAAGCATCTTACTTTAGACATGTCACCCTTCTTCCCTCCATGAGAAGAATTCGATTTGAAATGGGAAGCCTTCTCCTCCCCTTTCCTTGCCTTACTTGCTAAGGCCATATTTTCTTCATCATCATTCTTGGATGAAGAACCATCTCGTGTGCTCCTCCTGATCTCCTCCTGCATAAGATCCGACCACAGTCGTTCCCAATTCGACAGTTTCTCCCTTCCATTCACAGAGTCATGGTAGCTATTCCAACTCTTTGGAAGGCCAAGGAGAGCGAGGCTCACCATATCATCATCGACAGTAGTTATTCCCACACTGCCAGGCTCATCTCTGTAGGTGGTGAGCTTTTTCGGATATGTGGAAATAGTATCACCCTTCTCCATCTTGATTCTTTGAAGCTTATCCTTGAGTGCCAATTTCCTCTGGTCACTCCTGTTCTGGTAGAGGTCCTTCAATGTCTTCCACATTGAAAATGGAGTATCCTTCCCATGGAGACACAAGACAATATGGTCTCGAACTCCCTCAAGGATGATCTGTATCGCCTTTGCCACCCACTTCTTCCACTTAGCTAACTCTTGTGCATTAGTTGAAGCTGGCTTTGGGATTTATTAATCAATGAATTCCTTCAAGCCATTGCCTTCTAATACAACCTCCATTCTATCTTTCCATACTATGTAATTCGGGCTACCTTCCAAGGCATTCTCGAGTCTCAGCCATAGAACGCCATTGGCCAACCTTGAAGTATGATATGAATTCGATTTGCACATGCAACCCCAAACTTCAAACTTTGAATTCTCTTCTCAGTATACTATTCACAGCTCTGATACCATGTAGAAAATTTGATGTTGGCTAACCCGATAATGCAATATAAATCAAAGAAGAATACTATAACCTACTTCTACTATCAATTTGCGGAAGCTTAAAGATTGAGCTGAACAATATAACTAGAATAAAAAGAATCAATGGCATAATACACATGAAAATAATTTGGGGAAAGCCTCAGCTAAAAACTCCACACTATTGTATTATCATACATGGTGGAAATAAATAGGAATTATACGAAGCCTTAGCTCTCACATCTAGCCAACTCTCAATAAAATCCTCACAGATGCTCAGAGGCAATCTTGGCTTCTCTCCGGCCTTCCTCTCTGCCCTCCAAGCTCCTATTTCCTTGCATTGTTCCTTGTGGATGATTTCCTTTTATCAAGTGGATGATCAATCCTCCAAAACTGTGCAATCTTCAAGGATGATGCCTTGACTGCATGCATGAGTTTTCTTTATAAGAAAATACATGCTACTGATAATACATTGTCCTTGAACATTAATATCAACTGGGTCTTTCTCAGAATAGATAAGCATGAGTTTCTGATGAGGGAATCTTCAGTTAACTGGAGTAACACTAGTTGAGTGCATTAATGCATCAACTGTCTGTTAACTTACTATTAGTTCCTCAAACAATTTGGAACTAATTTAATTGGACTTAACTAAGTAAACTGGGTTAACTAATTACAACTCAAATATAACTCAATCTTATCTCTTTAATTTTAGGGATAACTCTTTCATTACTTTAGAAAGACTTCTAACTTGAATTTCTCCAACTAATTTATTTAAAATAAATTAAAAATTATTTCCAAGTAGCTGTTAAGACTAAATTCGTTTTTAATTTACAATTTAATTCAAGGAAAAATTAAATTAGAATATTCGTATTGCCATATTTCAACAAATTATTGCATTATATTCCTCTTTTCGAGAGGACCAAAATCAACCTAACGATCACCCAATTTGGTTAAGCGAAAGTTGAGTTATGAATTATTTTATTTATACATGTATTATGGAATCGATCGACCCTAACCACATGAGTAACTTCTTAGTTCATTCATAACCCCAAATGACCCATCAGGAAAGTATATAAATAGAAGAGACCTCAAGATCATTTGGACACATCTTCTCTTCTCTTTTGTCTTGGTTCACACAGGTTCGACATAAGGAGTTCATGCAAGGGTCTAAAATCACAGGCGAAAGGTTTGCCCTGAGTTAGGGTTTTTTGGATCTTAGATGCTGCCATAGAATATGGAATTTTGGTCTCTAGACACTGACACACAAGTCTATGAGAGAGACTAGAGACCCTTTAACGCTGGAACAGAGGCTTATGGGAGAGATTAGGGCTTCAGAGGTAGACCTAGAGGTATCGGTACTTGGTCATTCGCACATAGTAGTCTTGAGAGCAACCAGGTTGTCCTAGACACATGCACAATAACTTAAAGGGAGTGACCAAGGGGTTTAGGTGTGTTACACCCCGATCGCATGCACATAGTCTTCCTAAGAGTGACCGAGCAGTCATAGTCTCCCTCACATAGTATCCGAGTGAGCGACCAAGGAGTTTCAGTCACACACAGATAGTTTGATGAGAGTGAACAGAGTTCAGATATAAGGTTTGACATCTTGGCTTTATTTGACTTCAATGATCTAATATATCTATGTTTCTCTCTATTGTTATAAAGATCTATAGATTTTTATATTTGATTTGTTAGTATCCGCTACAAACATATGTATTGGGCTCATTGACAGTGACAACAGTGATCAACGGTGTTTGGCATAGTGACAATAATATACAACAGTTGACATCAGTTTGTGACAACACATTACAACCATCAGTATGATGGTTTTGATTCCTAGCATGATTAGATCTTTTTCATGGATATCATTATTGTTTTTTTGCATAGATAAAGTTACGGATTATTGTACTCTCTTTTTCTGCATCATTTGATGATGATCTAAGAAGAAGAAGATTTGCAAGGGTTTTCCCCATAGTGGGTTTTTCCTTGGCCTTGGACCAATCCTAGCGTCTCTGTGTTTGTGCATGCTTTTCTTCTACTATTCCTTTTATGTTCTTCTACATTGATGATGATGATGATGTTGTAATTTCTTTCTGTATAATTGCATATGATGATGTATAATGGTGTAGATATGAATAATGTAATGATGATATGGGGTGAACTTAATGTATTAATGGTGAAATGAAATTATCAAAGTAAAGAACAATTTCACCCTAAGAAAATTTAACACCATGTAGCTTTTGGACTATTTCCATGAATTATTTTACCACAATACTTACTTTAAAATCATGAGAAAGAGAAAAAGTAAAGTGGGAATACTTTGTCATATGATCTACCACTACTATAATGACACTCTTTCCTTTGTATTTGGGTAAACCTACAATAAATCCATTGAGACTTCTTCCCAAAACTTACTTGGTATGGCTAATGGATGAACGAGGCCTAGGGACTTGACAATCTCTCCTTGATTGGTTGGCACAACACATATTACACCACAAATTTGTGCACATTTGCTTTAGGACCTTCCCCAAAAAAGTATATCTTGATCCTATGGTATGTCTTCAAGAACATTGAATTTCCTCCTATAGGAGGTGTGTGTAATTCCAATAGGAACTTCTTTTTGAGTTGAGAATTCTTACATAAGTATAAGTGATATTGATACCATAATAAATAATTTTTCCATGTAAAATTTTCTACTGCATCAGGGGTCCTCTTGTAGCTCTTGAATGATATTTCATATATTCTCATCTTTCTGCCATTCTATCCTTGCTTCTTCCACCTATTCAAATTGTGGAATGGAAATATCAAATAGTAAACCGCTTTTGTTTTCCTCTTAGAGTGCATCTCCCACCATATTGTTTTTCCCTTTTTGTACATAATTTCAAAGTCATTACACAACATCTTTTTGACACATTTTTATTGCACTTATGAAGATAGTATTTGCTCCAAGAAGTACTTTATACTATCATGATATATTTTTGTTTTGAAGTGTCTTCCTATTAGGTATGAATATAATTTCTTAACTGTATGTAATACGACCAACATTTTGCTTTTATATATGGGTCTAAGTAAGTTCTTTCCTTTAAGTTTTCTACTTTTAAATGCAAGGGGCCTTCCTTGCTGCATCAAAACTGCACCAATGCCATGGTCTGAGGCATCACACTCGATCATGAATATTTTTGTGAAGACAGGTGTCCCAAAGATGGGAGTTGGACTCAACCTTTTTAAGTTATTCAAACGCTTTGGTTGCTTCTTTAGTCCAAGAAAACGCTTCCTTCAATAATTTTATTAAAGGTGCTACTATTTGACCATAATTCTTGAAAAAATTGTAGTAATACCCTATTAATCCTAGGAGTCCTTTAAGTCTCTTCAAGGTATTTGGGATTGGTCATTCCCTCATAGATTTGATTTTTTTAGGATCCCCATTAACAACATCATGTGATACAATATGACACAAACATTCCACTTCTTGAACCCAAAAGGCACACTTGGAAGGCTTTTTATATATTTCTTGCTCTTCTAAGAGTGTTAGGACGCTGTCAACATTTTGTGCATGCCCTCCAAAGCTTTGTTGTAAATTAGTATGTGTTTTTTTCATAGGAATGAGCGATTTCGACTTAGTGGAATCAATAATTTCGTACATACGGCTACCATTATTTCACTAAGTAGAATAAATATCTCATAAAGGCCACAAGGGCTATCTTACAACAAGTCTTTGGAGACTTAAACCCACACATATGGTGACATGAAACATGTGCCATACCACTCGAGGTAAGTTCCTTTGATATTTTAAATAAGTATGTTATCAAAAAATACTAGTACAATTTTTTTAAGGGTGTATTTGAAAATAGAATTAACAAAGCTTTGAAATGTTGAAGGTGCATTTGTAAGTCAAAATGGTATAACCAAAAAATCATAATGACATTCATGTGTTCTAAAGGTTGTTTTAATAATGTCTTATGATCCAAGTGGATATTGTTGGCCACCCACCTATTCCATTTGAACCCCCAACACTGTTTCCTTTCAGTTTCCTTAATTCTAGCACAACTGTCTATTTTTGGTAGTTTTTCGAGTCCTAAAATTTTGAAGCCATTTTGAGGTCCTGTTGTCACTGCTACAACACCCTCCAAAATTTCACTTCATTTGAATTTTGGAGCCTACCTCATTGTCATATCAAGAGTCGTTGTTGGGCCCTACTTTTGTACCCTTTTCCACATCTTATCCCACTATGTTTACTATCATTTAGCTTACTTTAACTCCTTTTTGTACCTCAAAACAAATCCACACTATAACCACATTAATGTATAGTGGAGGTAAGATTATTAATAAGTGATATTTTTGTATGCCTTTGTTTGGTTTAGGTAGCTGTTAAGTATATTTATAACTCTTGATTTAATTTGATTGATATATAAAAGGACTCTTAAATATAGGCAGACATTTGAAATACGTGGACAGGTCACCAAATGGTCAAGCACACAATCCAACAATGCTTCAAGAAACCATTCTTGGAACCGCCATTCTGTATTGAAATTTGCACTTAATTCAATACTTTTCTCAGCAGTGAGCAATTAGTCAACCACCAATATCCCATAATAGTCCTTCTTCTTCTCGAATATGGAATTAGTTTCTTTGGTTCAAGGATAGTGCCACGAGTCGGATAAGTTCAGTTAGAATTTGGGAGGAATAATATTGAATATTTTACTTGTCTTAACTTAGTTGAATCCCAAATATTTTTACTCTCCTTAGTTAATCGGTTGTAAATATTTGATCGACCTAAACTATTTAAAAGGCTTGATGTTTTCTATGTAATGTTACACACACATATATGCAAGAAAAGCTACATGCTTAGGCAGAGCTCGTGATTGTGGCACAATACTCTTTGATTTTGTTTTGTTAAGATTAAACTCTTGAACTGATGTTTTATTAAAGTTTTAATATAATTATTGTCTCGGATTTTACTCTCATTTAAGCGTTCATGTCTCTTTAATCTGCAAGTATTGAATTAGCTTAGACTTGCTCTGGGTTGTGGCAAGGGCCCACCACGAACCTTGAACAAGTCTTGTAACCATTTTAGTGTGTAAGAAGTGTGTTTTGATTTAGTAGAGATAACTGCACTTAATCTCTCATTTGCTTTTGTTAGAGACTTACATAATTCCTGCACTTAATTTCGTACTTAAGTTTCTTTCAAACATTTTCATAGATCTAAGTTAAATAAAACAAGTGCAATGTTGTTGAGTCTTCACAAAGTTGTGGAAAATTGTTATGAGCTTACTCTGTAAATGTTAACTTTGTGATTACTCTTCCAAATTCATGAATGCTGGAAAAGGCAGTTTCGATTTAAAATCAAATTTTGAAGGAGTAAATTCATATGCTTTAAATTGAATCTCTTGTCTTAAGTGGAAGTGCTTCACTGCTTATGAATCTATATACATTAGTAGCACGAGACTCTTGTAGCTTATACTTTGTTTGAATATTCAGAATCGATTATAGACATAGTGTCATTTTTAGAATAGAATGTGTGTTAATGCTTTCAGAATAACATGTCATTTGTAGTTAGTTGTTTGATTTCTTGTGTGAGATTTATTTGAATCGTAGTGTAATAGACATTTGAATAGAGAGCTGGTTATTTGTTTGATTTCACAAGAAGTTTTAACTAAATTTATTTTTTTCATCATTAGATAACTCGAAGTTGTTTGTGTTGATTTAGATTAGTTCTAAGATTGGGAAATTGTCAGTTATGTCTTTTAAATGATGATTTTTCTTCGAATTAAGTAGCACATAAGGATTGATTTGAGTTATCATTTTGTTTACTCTTGGTTCATATTACCCCGGGGATTAGCTTTGTGAATGGTTTTGAATAGGATTAATATTAAATTGTTTGAGAACAAAATAAGTGATAGTTGTCCATCTTATTTATAAGTGAGTTTTTGAGTTAATAAATCATGGTTAAGAACAAAATAGTGATTTGAGTTTTGAATAGAAAATAGATTTCGTTAATATTAATTTAGATTACAATGAAATAGGCTTCTTCACTTCAATGATTCTGGGTGTGATTATTATACATAGAGTTGAGCATTTCGTACTTAATTTCGTACCAGAAATATATAGGGTAAGTTTGAATATGAACCAGAATGCATTACAACTTTAAGTTTACAAACTCTGGTTGAAATTTTAATTTAGGCAATCCAACGACATATAGAATCCCTAACATTTTTGGCACCATTTCCGGGGAGTTGCAAATGGTCCAGGTAATATTTTTCTTTAGAGTTTATGTATGGTAAGTATTTTGTAGGATGATCAGTGGGTGGAGAGTGCATCGTAATATGTGATTAAAGAGCCATGCATCTAATATGGTGGGGTTGCTCCAAAATTTGATTGTTTATAGTAAATTTATGTGGTGTTTTATTTTTCTTATGTGCAAAAGTAAAGGTAGGCTTAGAGATAATAAGGGTAGATTAATTCAAAGTACAAAATCGTTTTCAGAATTATTTGGTCCCATGAAAACACCCCCAATTAATCTAGTTGATCATTATGCAGGTATTAGAGAGGAGGGAGAAAGCTCCACCAGCAAGGTGGCATCAGAAAAAGGAATACCACATCAAAAATATGTAGAACTGTCTCAAAGTATACCACAACAAGGATAAATTGTCTTGGGAGCTGCTGTAGGTACAAAATTGGTTGTAGTTTCACAAGTAGAATCAGTAGTAAGAGGACGTCGAAGGGACTTTGGACCTGGTTACATTAGGACCAATCTAGTTGAATCTTCTTCTAGCCGGAATATTGTGCTCGGGCTTACTTCTGAACCTATAATAAAGATGTCTAATAGAGGAAGTGGCAAGGAGAATGGAAATGGTGAATGAAACACCAACATAAATAATGGTGGCACTAATGCTGGGGATAATGATAGAATCCATACTTTACTCAATGAGAATAAGGACTAGAGAGATACGCCAAGAGGGGGACCTAAGGAAAACGAAGAATATTATGAGACTACCTTCAAATTTCCAATACTAAACATCACCGTAGATATTACTATGAATAATATACCTTTGGCATCTCTTCCACTTTTCCATGGTACGTCTTTTGAAGACCCTGACTCTTTTCTATTCAAATTTCATATTATTTGTAGAAGTTATAATTACTATGATGATGCACACAAACGTAAGTTATTCCCTGTCACCTTAAAAGATTCAGCCCTGAGATGGTTCATGAGATTGGGAGAGAACACCATTTACTCATGGGATGACATGAATTCTGTCTTCCTTAAGAAATATCAAGATTACTATAAAAGCAGAGATGTTAATGATATTTTTAGGATGCAACACACAAAGGATGAGAGTTTAGAGGGATACCTTGAGAGGTTCCTTTATAACTATCACAAATCACGAGTGGGTAATCTAGATGATAGAACCTTTAGGACTGTCTTTCTGAATGGGTTAAGGGAAGAATGCATTGAAACACTAAATATCCTAAGTTCTAGTGATATCTATAAAAAGCCCTTTGCTAAAATAGTTGAATTATGCAAAACCTATTCTAGAAGTCATGCTAAGGTAGGAAAAAGGGCCTGGGACATCTTAAGGTATTATGTCTCTAGGAATTCGAAACCAGTACAAGATGGTGTCACTAGAGTTGAGCTGGGGAACCTCTTGGAAATTCTAAAATAAATATCCTAAACACCATTAGTGACCAACTAGATACTCTAAAAAATAAAAAGAAACAAGAGGAAGAATAGGTTGCCTTGGCAGTTTTCTGTCCTAAATGCAGACGTAAGCATTTTGAAAGAGAATGCCCTATTAATGCAGTAGAGGTGTGCAGGATCTGTACTCAAGAGCACTCCACTAATAAATTACCATCCCTTCCTGGATTACAATCTATTTACAAAGTGGGGGATGAGACTAGTGAGTTCCCTCAATCAACTAGAAAACCATCATGGAGCGGGCCAAACAATAATATGTATTAAGATCCTAATATGCAAGGTTTCGCTCAAAATCAGCCATGGAATTCTCAGCGATCTTACCCTTCGTGGCCTACACAACCACCTCAATGTTCACCTTGGAACCAAGGATGGAGAGGAAATCCTTATGGTAATACATTTCAGCCTCAAAACCAAGCACCTACATACCCTCAGTATTAGTGTCCAACCTTGATGCCTTATGCATCAAATGTCCCTCAATTTCAACAAGGATATAATCCATCTTACTTTCAGTAACATTCATTGTCACTACCACCTCCAGTACAACAACCCTTGCCCTTATCTCAAAGCACTAATTCATCTTCAAAACAAGTGCATCAATCATTGAACCCTCCTCTCCCAACTCAGCTACCTGCACAACTAATTGCTAATACTAATAATAGACCTCCTCAACCTATACAAAATATTGACCTACAACCTTTTCCCACCTATGTCATTACTACCTTTCCTTTAAATGAAATTCAGTTAGTTGGGAAAATGGTTGTTAATAATAAATCAGTTGTAATCATTCAAGAGGAGGATCCTCATGTAGAACTTGAGGATAAAACCAAAGAATAAACAAACAGAAAATGAGAAAAACAGTGAAACGAAAGAAATGCAAGAGCTTTTACAACCTATGGAGCCTCCTTATCTGGAGAGATTGCTCGTGAAGAAAACTGAAACTCCCATGGAATATGACTTTGAATCTGAATTGAGAAATGTCTACATAAACATTCCTTTGTTGCAAGCTATTAGGGACATTCCTATTTATACCAATATCATTAGGAATTTTTGCATAAAAAAACCAGGAATAAAGAAAAGTAAAAATTAGAATATTAAAGTAGTCAGTCAAATGCTAGAAATGATATCTGGATTACCACCAAAATATGATGATCTAGGGAACCCTGTGGTAACCATAGAAGTCAATGGAACTTTTCTGCCCAATACTCTAATAGACTTGGAGGCAACCATCAATGCAATGACCGTGGATACTATGACATTATTACAATTAAAAGGAGTAAGGCCTACGCCCGTTGTGTTGGAGTTAGTAGATAATTCCATTGTTAAACCTATGGGGGTCCTAGAAGGCATAGTGGTAACAATAGATTCTTGGGAATATGCAATTGATTTCATTTTTCTCCAAAAACTACTAAACCTGGGCATCTAATAGTTTTATGGCGGCCTTGGTTGGCCACTGTTGATGTTGTTATTGGGTGTAGAAATGGGGAATGACTATTTCCAATGGGTCACAAATTCAAACACTAACTTATTTCCACCTGCCCAATTAGTTGTTGAAGTACCTCTTTGGTTGGAAAATATTTATGGGGAAGAAGACTATATGATTCCCTTACTAACTCGAGAACAATCAAGAGGACATCAAGAACAATATGAGGAATGCGTTTTGCAACAATTTTTATATGATATCAATTGAATATATTATCGTATTTCTTTTAGTGGCTATCATCATGTTTTCAGCAGTTATTTCCAAGAAAATTGTCACCCTGATGTGTTTGCATCGTTTACAATGGCATCCTTGGAAGAAAACAGTGAAGAAAGTTCTCAATCAGTTGAGATCGGCGTTGGAAAAACTCTATACATTTGATCCAAGTGGATATTGGTGGCCACCCGCCAAGTCCACTTGGACCCCCACCATTGTTTCTTTCAGCTTTTCAGTTTCCTTAATTGTAGCACAGTTTACTATTTTTAGCAGTTTTTCCGGTCCTGAACTTCCAGAGCCATTTTAAGGCCCTAAACGACGTTTTTTGGGAAAACTGGGAGCAACATGGGTCCATGGACTGATGTTGCTCTTCCCAAAGTTGTAGTTCTCGAATAGATCTTTCTAAAGAGATATTGTACGCATCAAACGGAGATCGTATGCCAAAGTTACGACCTCGGGAAGTTGATGTACCAATTTACCCAAACGGGGCCTATAGTTTGGTGTTTCATCTTCTAGGGTTAGGTTTTTTACAATTCAGAGGCATGTAGCCACCACATCTCTTCTCAGAGATAAGCTACCATCGCCTTAGCTGTTTATTTTCATTTTCTGTTTGTAAGCATATCTCAATATTTTACATTAATGAAATGAAGTATTATTTCCATTGCATCTTTGTGTTTATGGTTATCTCTGTAATTTGTTGCGTTCCTGTTTAAATCCGGATCAACATTAGTATAGAATTAAGTACAAAATAGAAATAGCAGGTAATAGACATGATTCAAAAATAGTACGGAGAATTTTCTTGGGAATATTTAGATATGAAAGGAATCCATCCTAATACTTGTACCCACCACATTTACACAAATAAGGAAGTTAGGCCAATTAGGTAACCACAAAGATGAATGAATCCAACTCTCAAAGAAATTGTCAAAGATGAGTTGAAAAAAATGTTAAGTGTGAATTTTATATATCCCATCTATGACAGTAAATGGATATCTCCCTTGGTCATAGTTCCTAAGAAATATGGGAAATGGTGAATTTGTGTTGACTACAGAAAGCTGAACAAAGCTACCTTGTAGGATCACCTTCATTTTCCTTTTATTGATCAAGTACTTGACACATTGTCATGGAAAAAGTAATTCTCTTTCTTGGATGGCTACAAGGGCTATAATTAGATTGAAATAGCCCCAGAATACCAAGAGAAGACTAATTTTACTTGTCCCTAGGGCACTTATTCTTACTGAGTTCTTCCTTTTTGCTTGTGCAATGCTAAAATACCTTTGAGAGAGTTGTCTTAGATTTTTTTTTCTGATCTTAGACATGACTATGTGGAAGTCTATATGGAAGACTTCACAGCGTATGGTGATGATTTCCAGTAGGCTCCGAAGAACTTGGAAAAAATGTTGTTTCATAGTTAAGAAGCTCATTTTCCCCTTAGTAATATCAAATGTAAAATGATGCAAACTAAGGGAATTGTTTTAGGACACCACGTGTCACAAGAACTAATAAAAGTCGACCTTGCAAAAATTGAGGAACTAAAGGATAAATTGTCTACTGCCCTAGTGTTGAGAGGACCTAATTGGTCTCTCGCTTTTCATATTTGTACTGATGCATTAGATACGACCCTTGGAGTTGTGTTAAGACAAAGGGAGAATCACATTCCTTATGCTATTTATTTTGATAGCAAAAATATCTCACCTTCAGAATTAAATTACACAATTATTGAAAAATAATTACTAGCAGTAGTCCATGCTATCAACAAATTTAGGCACTATATTACTGGTTATGATTTTTTTTTTCCATACTGGTCACTTTGCTATTAGGTTTCTTATGAATAAGTCAATTACTAATAGAAGAATTACTAGATGGTTACTCTTACTTCAAGAATTTAATATCACTGTGATTGGCAGGCCTAGACGAGATAATGTAACTGCAGACTTCTTTTCCCGAATGAACATTGCACAAGGCATAGCTATAATACCTGTTTCGTATGACTTTCTGGATGAGAATTTATTTATTTCTTCAACACATACTTCTTGGTTTTCTGATGTGGCTAGCTATCTGGTATCAGGTAGGTCGCCACAAAATCTATCCACTAGGGAGAAGCATAATATTGTGTAGCAAAGTGCCAACTATTTTGGATAGAGAGGGACTTGTACCACACATGGCCTGATTTAATCATGAGAAGTTGTGTGTGGGAAGATGAAATGTACAATGTCTTGAGAGATTTCCATAGTGAACCTTGTGATGGCCATTTTGCAGACAGAAGAACAACTTATAAGGTCCTACATGCAGGTTATTACTGACCCACTCTTTTCAAAGATGCCAAAAAGTTCGTTTCTATTTGTGGTGCCTGCCAAATAATGGGGAGGCCTGTTCCAACTTATGAAATGCCTCTTTAAACTCATATATCAATAGAACCTTTTGAAAAGTGGGCATTGGATTTTGTGGGGCCCATTTCTCCCATGTCCAAGAAGAAGAGATATATATTAGTTTGTACTAATTACGTGATAAAGTGGGTGGAAGATAAGGTGTTATATTCTGCCACTGATAAGTTTGTTGTAGATTTCCTCTTTGAAGGCATCTTCACTCAGTTTGGGGCAGTTAGAGATATTGTCACCGATCATGGGACACAATTTATTTCCAAACTAGTGAAGGCTATCACTAACTAGTATCAAATTAAGCACTGGAAATCTACTCCATACCACCCTCAGGAAAATGGATAGGTTGAATCTACCAATTAAATCTTGGAGACTATCCTCACCGAGAAAATTTAGCTTCACCATGGTGACTGGGTTGAAAAATTTCCTAAAGCATTACGGGCTTATCGGATAACATGGAGGAATGTGATAGGACATACTCCTTATGAGTTAGTATTGGGTAGCAGGTGTTACTTCCCATCGAGTTTAAGGTAAAAGCATTTTGAACTATTGCTCAATTAGGAATGGATCTAAATGAGGCCCAGAAGCAAAGAATACTTCAGCTGAATGAACTTGATGAAATCATACAAGATGCCTTTTAACAGACCATGTTAGTACAGGATCAGAGAGCTCGATGGCATCATAAGTACATCAAGAAAAAGGTCTTTCAACCGGGAGATTGGGCGTTGTTATACTATAGCAAATTGAAACATTTCAAAAGGAAATTTTCAACCAGATGGTTGGGACCTTATGAAGTGGAGGAATTTTTTGATAATGGCTCAGTCACGATAAAAATCATCGATGATGATCAGACTTCATTTGTGGTTAAATGCCACAGATTGAAAATCTACCACCATCCATTCTCTCGCCAAGAAGTTTTACAGAATTTGATGAAGGATCCAGAAACGGAGTTGGTTCAAAAGGGGGGCCCAACTCCTGCTAGTTCTTCCAATTGATTTCATTTATATATATATAGATGTATAGTATAAATAAAAATGGTTTGAATTTTTGTTTTTCTCCATGGATCACATAGAATAAAGAGGAAATCTTTCAAGGGTAAGTTTATTCCTTTATTCGGAATTAGTAGATTATTTATGGAAAAGGAAAATTTGGAGTTTATTGTGAACGTTTTAGACTTCCTAAAATTGAACGTTCCAAGCATTGACTGACCCAGGCTTGTAAATATTAATGGGACAGTAGTAGTTAGGGATATGTTGGGTACATAATTATTATTTTTCAGGCTCAGCAGAATAAGTATAGAAAAGAAAATCACTGGAGTCTATTTGGGTTTTTCAGACTTTGTAAAAATGAATATCCCGATCATTGGCTGACTCAGGCTTGTTAAATTGATGAGGAAGCAGTAGTTAGGGATTTGATGAGTATAGAATTATTCTTTTCTGGGCTCAGCAGAATAAGTACTGGAAAAAAATACCCCTTGGAGTCTTCTTCTGTACATTTCAGACTCCCAAAATTGAAATTCCCTAGGTAATGATCATTCCAGGGCTGGTCAAAATCCATGGAATGATGGCAACAAATTCTACAACAACTAGAAGCTAGATTTTAGCCACAATTTCTACAGTTAGCCTACATGAAATTTCAAAGAATCTTTCTGTTTATTTTCCATCTCAATCACATTTTTTCAGAGTTCCTATGTTCAATGAGAAATTTTAGAGGTTCTGTACTTAATTCAATACTACTCTTATATTGAACTGGGTATGGAATGATTTCTAACAAAACTACATATCAAGTTTGGGAAAGGTATATAGGACCAGCTTCAACCTAACAACATTAAAACCAATAAAGGTGGTAAATTGTAAGTACCCTGGATTATTTATAATTATATGAACAAGTCTATCATCTTGCATTCGATAAATGGAGAAGACACTCAACTAAAGACCAAGTTGTCCCTATCATTTTCATTCTTGAGTTCTTGAGTATTAATGTGCAGTGAAATCAAGGTATGGGTAAATTTACATTTTCTTAGACTAATTCAAAGTATATGAATGATAGAACTTAGTAATAATATATCCTTACTCATTGTAATTATTTACATATCCTCTCCATATTCACTTGATCCTAAACCATCATACACCACTACCCTTCCCATTCATTTCTACTCATGTGGTACAAATGTCAAGTACCTACTCATCATTAAAAAAACCAATCTGGACCATAATTCAAAAGCCTATAGCTGTCGTTTCAAACAAATTTAAATTTATGAGAACCTTGACATAGAAGTTTCCTGTCTCAGTGCTAATTTTCAGTCGAGAACTGACCTGTGAGTCCGTGTATTTTCCATCTAACTCTTGGTATTACTCCACCTTCCGCATGGGGGCTCAACACCATGAACCCACATTCACTCAATTTTCCAAAAGCCCAGAATATGCTAAGTGTAAGGCGTTGTTGGAGGAAAAGGGATGGATGAGTTTTCTTAAGAAATTCAATGGTTATAATGACAAAGTAGCAATGGCCTTCCCATAAGGTTTTGATCGGAAATTTGCAAGGGTCGGGAGCCTGAAAATCAAGCTGACCAAGAAATCGATAAGAAGGGCAACCAGATTTCCATTAACTGGTGAGAAATATTTTAAAGGAGAGCTTCTCAAGCCAAATGATTGTGTTGAGTTCCTTAGGATGGCATACAAGTCCATTACTTGGTCAAAAAGGATCCTATGTAGTTGCATGGAAGAGGAATGGTAGCCACTCATCACTGCATTACAAATATTTTTTACCTATGAGGGGAGGTATTCCATTGTTTTCCTTTTATCATATTAGACTGCTCTTGCATTTTTAAGATGGATTAGAAGTCAATTTTCGATTTTTTCTGCATACAAATTTATATAAGGTCGCTAGGGGTGTTTAGTCTGCTATCAAAAACCTTGAGACTAGCATGTGTGATCACGGTCTTATGAAGATGTTGGTTTTTCATGAGTTAAGTAGATGAAAGAAGTCATAGGAATAATTTTTGGTGGAAAGTTTTATAGGGGAAGAAACCCAAGTTAAAGGTCGAAAAAGGCTCATTAGCCCCTGATTGAAGAAATTGAGTCATGAAGTTGAGGCTCCTCCTGATTCTAGTTCTAAATAATTCTAGAGCCCTGTGATAACCCTGTGTCCACAAGGGAGGAAAACCATTTAACGAAACCCCAGAATAAGTTTGTAAACCCTAGTTCATCTACAGAAAAATTGACCCTAGTTTCGAAAGGAAAGAAATGCTAGAGATTTTAGGAGTAGAGGGATGAACCTGTTATTAATGAAGTAGTAGTTGAAGAAGCCCAACTGAGAAAATGGAAAAAGCCTTAGGTGGAGTTTGCAGAACCTGTTGTCTCACCAACATAAAAGCATTCAAAGGGAGCTAATTTTTCCCCTGAGAAGAGAAAGAGAAAGCTATTCAAGGAAGAGTCGGAGGTGAAATTAGTGCTTATGACACTAGTGCAGAAGGAGAAAATATCAGAGATTCTAACCTTGTTACAAGGTCATCGGTTTATGAGAATAATGTCTAGACAAAAACTATCCACTTTCAATACTCAAGACCAATAACCTACTACCATTATGTCCTCTCCAGAACAGGAAATGAAGAGCCCTTCTCAGGTAGTCGAAGAAGTAGGGGATCTTCCACCTGAGGAAGAAGGACCAAAAGATAATTTCCAAGATCTTCTGAGCAATTCGCCACAGTTGGGTCCATTTGATAAGTGTTCAGGAAATAATAAGCAAGCATCTAAGTCGAAGAAGAGCCAGACACTTGATGGGTCAACTCATAGAGGGAGCATCTCAAGGAAACAGACAATACATGCTGAAAATACCTCAGTTTATGGTGATGGATATTTACAACTACTAGTGGCTAAGTTACAAAAAAAGAATGCAAAGTTTAAGCAGAAGGATCATAAATATAAGACACTATTTTGTTATGTGCGTATGGTTAACGAACAATATTGGAACATGAATCTATCCCTAGTTTCCAAGAATGATGCGCTCATCTTGAGGAACAAGTGCCTTATTAGTTGGAAGCCGAAACAACAGAGGCATGTCAAGAGGCTTAGTACCCAAGAGCAAGCCTGGAGATTTTGATGACCATTAGTGAAGGAAAACCATGATTTGGAAGTCCTAGTAAGCGTGGTGGGAATTTGTAGGAAGGGATGACCTACTTTTTGATGACTGGTTGAAGTTTGAAAACGATAGTTGCATGAGGACATGCATCCCCTCTGGCATGGGGCGATGTTAGGCCCTACTTTAATACCCTTTTTTGTTATGCTCTTAACCTGCAAATGATACCCAAATACAGAATATGCGAAGAAAAGAGACCCAAACCACAGAATATGCGAAGAAAAGATACCCAGAACACAAAATAGCAATGATTTTATTATTCAGAGAGTAATGTTCACTTGCCTCTTCGAGGGGGAAACCTCCAATAGAGCAGAGCTCGAT
>APFE030075392.1:0-22602 GCA_000404065.3 Pinus taeda
ATCAGAGAACAAGGAGCTTACGGGAGATATATGCACAAGACCAACCAGCTGCTAGAAATGGTCTTGTGGGGGATAATTCTGATCTGCAAAGGACTAGCTTAGAGTTTATTGAGCCTCCTTTTGTCCTCGTTGCCACTGAACCATCGCCCTCCTGGCATTGCCATTTGTTCAGTCTTCTGATCCACAATATTATGCTGAGGCTGCTGGGCATCCATCTTGGGAGTTCGCCATGGAGGAGGAGTATAACTCCCTCCTTGAGAACCAGACTTGGGATCTGGTCCCCCTTCCTTCAGGAAGGAAACTTGTTCGATGCAAATGGGTCTATAGGAACAAGAGTGCTGCAGATGGGCAAATCACCAGACGGAAAGTGAGGCTAGTAGCTAAAGGCTTCCAACAAGTGAATGGCATTGATTATGACGAGACCTTTGCTCCAGTAGTAAAGATGGATTCCATACGCCTTACACTTGCCATTGCAGCTGCCCAACGGTGGGAAGTACATCAGATGGATGTGAAGAATGCCTTTCTTCATGGAGACCTATCCGAGGAGATCTACATGGAGCAGCCACATGGTTTCATTCAGGATTCATCTTTGGTCTATAGACTGAAGAAATCTCTCTACGGCCTTAAGCAGGCCCCGAGAGCTTGGTATGCGAAGATGGATTATTTTCTCTTATCACAAAACTTTGAAAGATGTGAGTCTGATCTGAATGTTTACATGCTTAAGACACATGATTCTCTTCTTATCTTAGTTTTGTATGTAGATGATCTCCTAATCACTGGCAGCTCGGCTTCAGCCATTGCTACAGTCAAGAGGGCTTTGCATGATAGGTTCTTGATGACGGACATGGGTCCATTACACTTCTTTCTTGGTCTTGAGATTAGCCAAGATGCCACAGGCATCAAACTCTCTCAGGATAAGTATGCATGAGATCTCCTCGAGAGATTTCGCATGGCTGATTGCAAGCCAACACCGACTCCTTTTCTGTCTGGGGTCCGCCTTGAGGATGGAGGTGACACTCCATTAGTTGACAGCACTCTCTACCGACAGCTAGTGGGGAGCTTATTGTACCTCACCTACTCCAGACCATATCTCTCATATGTAGTAGGGGCAGTTTCCAAATACATGCAGGAGCCGCATGAGCTACACTAGAATGCTGCCAAACGCATCCTCCGATATGTGCAGGGCACCATCACCTTCGGGATTCACTATGCAGCAGGTAGTGCATTGAATCTCCTTGGCTTCACAGATTCTGATTGGGCGGGAGACAGCATTGATCGCAAGTCCACCTCCGGCTATTCACTTAGTCTAGGATCTGGCCCTATCTGTTGGTTGAGCAAGAAGCAGGCTGCTATTGCTCTCTCTTCAGCTGAGGCCGAGTACAGAGGAGTAGTCAACATCACCATTCAGGATTTGTGGCTACAACACTTCCTCACTGAGTTGGGCGTTCAGTTCCACCAGCCCATTGTCATCTGGTGTGACAACCAGAGCACTCTCAAGTTTTGCAGGGATCCAGTACAGCGGCAGCGGACGAAGCACATAGAGATCCATATGCACTACATCAGAGACTTAGTACATGATCGGGTCATTGATTTGCAGTTCTCTCCCTCAGCCAAACAGACTACAGACATCTTCACCAAGACATTCACTGAGCAGAAGTTTCGCTCTCTGCGTGATCGTCTTGGAGTGAAGGACATAGTTGCTTAGCAATTGTCTTTTTTTTCCTCTTTTCTTTTGATTACATTATATTTTGAGGGGGGGTTTTTCCCATGAGGTTTTCCCTCTTTCCTCGATTTTAATACATGTTGCATTGTATTTTGGGTGACCTTTGGCCTTAGTTGTCGGGGCCCATCTTTGGCCTTAGTTGTCGGGGCCCATTTTCTATTTTTCCCCATAGTGGTGTTCAGGGGGGGTGTTGGAACTACTACACCTACATGCAGACTCTCAGTTAGAGCATGCAACTACATGCAACTACATGCAACTGCATGCGAACTCTTAGTTAAAGCATGCAACTACATGCAACTACTACACATCTACATGCGTACTCTTAGTTAGAGCATGGGATTGCATGCAAGATTCTTTTTGCATGACTTACTCCTTGATTTGCTCCTTCTTTAACTCTGCAATTGACTAGTTATCTCCGAAACTTGTTGTAGGTGTTGAGTCTTCTCATTGATCACCACTATAGTTCATTACCTTGGGATCTTCACCCACTATAGTTCATTACCTTGGGATCTTCACCAAGTAATGCTATATAATGAGCATTGTAACATATTTTCTAATGAATCATTCTTTTCTTCTTTCAATTTTCTTTTAATGTTTTTGCTCTGCAAAGCTGTGTGTTCAACCTTTACTAGCTAGATTCATTTGTGCAGGTTTTCTAACACATTTACAGAATTGTAGTAGGCAGATACAATCTCCATTGGACAATTCAGTTTTATGGGGCTATCATATTCGTCCTTCAAAGGCAAGATTTTCCCCTCTCGTCCAAATGGAATGAGTTGGCCATTGCAAAAAAGGCATATTATGTCATCCGCTATAACCAAGTGTGTGACCCTTTCGTGTAGGTAGAAGACATGTAAATGGTAATCCTAGAAACTATTTAGCCGTTTCCCGTTTAACTCTCGGTGTTGCAGGCGGTGGAAGGAATTCCTAGACAAACACTTAACCCCGTGCGTGAACATTTTCTATCTTCTGTGAAAAGTGAGTGTGGGTATCCACTGTTCGCCTGCTATGTATTGATGTGGACGCCGGAGCGTTAATTTTAGATGTAAACAATAAAGTATATTTCTTTCTTTCACTCTCAATCGCTTTTTATCTCATACGTCCATGCAAGTTATAACAAAGTTGTTTTATTCTTTCATCGTCAAATGTAGAGAGATTTTCATCTTAGATTACTGAATGAATCCAGGTAATATAATATAAGTAGAACATATGGATATATGTTATTATTATTATTATTAATTGAGTCTACATTACTTTTCTACTATTTTTTCAGAGATAGATTTTTTTCTGTTATAATTAATTATAGGTAAATGTTAGATATTAAACTTCTATGGAATATGGCATGATATTCACAGTTGTATTCACAAATAAATATTTTGGATTTGTCTCCAAGTTAACTATGGTTTTTTCATTAATTGAGCCCACAATCTCAGTCTCATTCTACATCTGAGTATGATGTGTAAGTCTGTCCACCCTCATCAAAGTTGAAATTTTGCTCATGTTAGCTAAAATAAAAATTTTAAAAATCTCAAAACTAAAAAAGATTAAATAACTATACAAAACATTTAAATAATGTTCGCTCATAAAACAATTGTATGTCAAGAAATTGGATCGTGATGGGCTCATCATATATCTTTATTTGAAATAGATCTATGATGGTTTATTTCAAGTTGATTGATTAAAGAAAATGTCATATAACATACTGTAACAAAATCTATTTACAAGTTCAACATGTCTATGGTAAGCTGGAGTGAATGTTCAAGGTTAAAAAATTTCTCCATGCTTTTTTAAAATGCATATATGTTTACTCCTATATTAATTTTTTATTTAATAATAATTAAAATAAATATATAGCTTAGTTAGTTTTTTTTTTTGTTAATAAATTTAGTTATAATATATCTATTAATATATATATATATATATATATATATTATATATATTTGTTAATGAGACAAGTATTATGCTCACACATTTCTTTTCTTAACTCATATCAATTATCCAACCAATAAATAATTACTATTTGATCTTTATGTTAGATGTAATAGTCCTTGGCTTGCCTACATTTACCATAGAATTTAACCCGCATTATATGGTTGTTGACTTTATGCGTTGCTCACTAGAAAATTATTGTATAGTTAATTTCCTTTGATTCATGGGCTTGTTAGTCAACCATCTCACTTAAGAAAGACTATACATATGATTCAGAAATATTTAACAATGGTGGTCCCATACTGGTGTCGCTCGAGTATGAAGAAACGTCGCCTTTTCTTTGCTAAATATCACATCATAGCCATGGTATTCCAACATAGAAACTGAAACTAAATTCTTCTTTAGACCCAAAACATACATGAAATCTTTTAATGTGAGAGGACAACCAAACTCCCTCTGAAAAGTTACCGATGTCGGTCGCACTATACCTTCCATCATCTCTCATCTGGATGTGCATTTGGAGGTCCTTCTCCTTGAAGTCACTGAAGAATTCTTTGTTTCCCATCATATGGAATGAGGCTCCACTATCCAAATACCACACACTACCCATCACCGATGTCACCATGCATACAGTGAGTGTGAAATGCAACTCAAATTGTGAAGCTAGAGCTTCACCTGCCGCTTCTCTTGAAGGGTTCTTGTTGGCCTTCTTGTGTGGACACTTCGTGGCATAATGTCCTAGCTCATGACAGTGAAAACGTTTAATCTTTGACAAGTCTTCCTTCTTGCATGCCTGACCATAATCTCCTTTTGATTGGGATTTCTTCCCTTTCCATTTGTTTTCCTTTCCATTCAAGGCATAGTTCTCATCATCATCATGCTTGGATGAGGTTCCATATCTGGTGTTCTACCTTATCTCTTCTTTCACCAAACCGAACCATAATCGATCCCAATTTGGTAGCTTCTACCTCCCATTTATCGAATCCTGGTAGCTATGCTAGCTCTTTGGAAGGCATAGAAGTGCTAGGCTTACCAAATCATCTTCAACAAATGTAATACCAACACTCCCAAGTTCATCCCAACATTGGATGAACCTACTAAGGTATTGTTATTGTGACACCCTTCTCCATTTTGATCTTCTGAAGCTTGTCCTTCAGTGCTAGCTTCCTATCGTCACTTTTGTTATGAAACAAGTCTATCAAGGCTTGCCACATTGCATATGGTTATCCTTCCCATGGAGATTCGAGACAATATTATCTTGAACTCCTTCTAGTATGATTCTCCTCAGCTTTGCCACACAATTCTTCCATTCTATTAGGTCTTGAGCATCAGTCATTAGAGGATTAGGAATATCATTGTCTATGAATTCCTTCAACCCGTTATCTTCCAACACTGCCTCTGTCCTATCCTTCCAAGAAATATAATTTGAGCTACCCTCAAGGGCATACTCGAGTGTCAATCCATAGAACGAAATCCTGTTGTCTCTTAAGAATGACATTACAAATTCGATTCACCTATAAAGACAAACTCAAATTATTCTCTTCTATTGTGATTCCTTCTCTAATACCATGTAGAGATTCCTTGTAGATTCAAACTTCTTACATAATATGCTAAAACAGAAGACTTGAATCTACTCTGTGCATTAGTGGAAACAATTAATCGACCGAGGAATCAAAAAACATGATACAAGATTCAATCACATATGCTCAAGGATATATCTAAGGGGAAAGCTTGCTACTTAAAACCTCTTCTTATCTATATATTGCATTAGATCAGAAAAATAGAAAAGAAAATAAAATTCTTGTTCAGGCCTGAACAATCTTTGCACAAGTATAATCTATCTCACTGCCTCACAAACTGTCTCTGGCCAGTACTTAGCGTGAACAATCTTTGCACAAGTATAATCTATCTCACTGCCTCACAAACTCTCTGGCCAATACTTAGCCAATTCTGCTCCTTGCCAATCTCCTATTTCATTTCACTGTTTCTCAAGGAATTAGAACCCTATTAATTAGGAAATTCTTCATCAAGAACTACGCAATCCATATAGGCCCTTCTTTGACTGCATGCACCACATGTACAACTTGGAAAATAATACAACTGATAGTACATTGACCTTGAACTCCAACCTCAATTGGGTAACTCAAATTTTCTACATGCATGAGTTAATTATGGCTTATTTATCAGTTAATTAGTTGAACACATGAAGCTACACCCCATTGCTAGACCCCCTACTAGTTCCTCCAACAATTGGGAGTAGTTTAACTGACATTAACTTAGTTTAAATGAACTAAATTATTACAACTCACATTAAACTGAAACTAGGCTCCTAAAATTTAGGATCCACTCTACATGACACAAGTTAGGCCCTCAACTCGAATTAACTAAGCCAACTAGGTGAAATTAACTTAGTCAACTCATTCTTGTTGTCTTGTGATGTGGAATTATAATTTTCTCCTAATTTAATTCAAGGGAAAATTAAATCTAGATTTTCTTGTTGCCATTTTCAACACATGCATGGTTGGTGCATAATGCCTTATTACGTGTTGGTGTGGCCTTTTCTCCTGAAGTTGGAGGTGAGGCTACTGACATTTTTGGGGCGTGAAGGAGAGATTTTATCTCCTCTAATTCCAGGCACAAATTGGTAGGGTGCCTTGATACTTCACATAATGCATAGGGTGGTGGTATCCTAGACCAGGAAGTGGTTGAGGCTTCCACCTTCTTTCCTTACTACTTGTCCCTTTTGTTGGAACCTACTAGTGTCGACATAGGTGTAGCTCATTTTGGGGTGGTTTTTTGAGGAGTGACTATCATAATGATGTTTTTTGAGATAATATCTGAGTTTTTTGACATGGCCTTGGGCGCCTATTGTATGCTCTGAGTGTAATGGATGATGCTTTGAGCTCAGGGGATACTAGTTTATGCCAAACCAACTTGGACATGATACAGGTGGATGCCCCCTCATCAATGATGGATGTTGATATTCCAAATGGTGACTAGAATTTGGAAGGAAACTATCGATGGAAGGCACAGAGTAGTATTATCCAAATCGAAAGCCATCAAACGAGAATGGGCTAGGTTGATTGCACCTAACGCAGAAATTAGGGCTTTCTGTTTAGTTGGGAAAGTTTGTAAAACTTACAATGTTGACATAGTTGATGGGGATTGAGCTAGATCATCTACGATGTTGTAGATATGAGAAACCTTTGAAGTATGTCTTGCTCGACGTAGTGGCCCTTTGACCATTCACGAGATGGTTTCTGCCATGGGTTGAGGTATTGTTAAAGGTGTCATAGCTGGCCCAATGTTTTTTGTGGAAGGGTTTGTTTCTGGAGGGGTTCCGTCATCCCGATTTTGTGTTTGCAGGAGAACATATTCGAGTCCTGCAATGAAAATGTCACAATTGGTGGGATTTGATTTTGGGAGGATTCTAATACTGTTGGTGGGAGGGTTCATGTTGAGTATTCACTACTCCCTAGTGGGGGAAGTGATTCTGTATGACTGTAGGTTGTTGGTTGGGTCCTCCTACCCCATGGTATTTTTCATCCTCTTCAACTCGAGGAGTTGAGGGGAATGATGGGTGTAATGCCCATATTCCCCACAAATAGCATATTCATGATTTGTCCTTAGACTAGGGTTTTTGTTATGATTTTGTGGGTTTTATAGGTTTGACCATAGTTATTGTTCTGGTTAGGGGGATTTCCCCCAGCCGATGCTCACAAGGGTTGTTGCTAGTTGTTTCCACTATGTCCAGGTTCCCCTTTATGCTTGTTCTTTCCTTTCTTTTTTTTCAGAGTTTGGTGGGTTGGCGATATTCAACTGTTCAAAATACCTTTTTGTTGCAGGAAAGAGGGTTGCACAAAATTAACCCCAATGTTATGCTGTGATGGTGGGTTATTCTTTTGGGGTGTTCTAAAAGGGAAGTAAGGATTTCCTTGTCATGGGTTGGCGTAAGTGCTTTGGGAGGTGGCATTAACCTCCATGACATGTGGAGGGTACTGAACACCCTACGTGGGAGGGTATTGACTAGCTTGCGTGGGAAGGTATTTGCTACTTTGCATAGTAAGGTTCTACAAGGGTGTAGGCTGATTGGGATAGAATCCCATGTTGGATGGTGGTTGAATTGTAGATGGGGTATTATATGGATGGTAGGTGGTTGGTCCATTGTAAACATTTCCAAGATGTTGGAAAGTGTTTCCATGTTGATTTTGGGCTATGGTTCTAATCAACCCATCTTCAACACTTGATGCTTTTGGTATCTATAGTCTGAAATATTGTAGGCGAGAGGCATCAAGTAGGACATGGTATAGGTATCAAGATTGAGTATAAATGAGCTCAAATTATTGAGATTTACTGATAGATTCTTCTTATATTTGTGGGAATTCGTAAGCCACATATTTTGAGATCTTTGACATAAGAGATCTAAAAAATAATTCGAGGACGGGGTCCTCTTCTATGTGCACCTTTCACAGGCTACAAAGTTTGCACCATTCATGGACATGGTTTGAGATATGTATGGCAGATGTTTAGTGGAAATGAGTGAGTATCTCCAATCCTGAATCATGAGATATTAGAAGCTAGAAGAATGTGAGAAATGACCTAGCTAGAGAGTCAAAGGTTCCATGGGAATTAGAGGCCTCACCTATGTATCATTTCGTCGCAGGCCTGGTGAGAGTGCATTTAAAAAGTCATAGGTGAACATAGTCATCTGCGATACTGTTGGATGAGTGCCAAAGATGAAAGGTCATTATGTGGTTTCCCATATCTTCCCCTTGATTCCCTTCAAATTTTGGTATATCTGAGGGCAAATTCATTAGAATAAGGGGCCGATTCTGATTATGTGCAATGAGGTTATTTGTCAACTTGCTTAGCTTTGGGAGATTTAAGGAAGCTATAAACAGGAATTTGGTGTTGTTCACCATTGTAAAATGATTTTGAACTGCGTTGTGCAAATGATTTCCCTAGGGGGAAGTGTGGTATGGGTTACCCGCGGGGGGTAACACGTGGATTCTTTGGAAGGGTGGTGTGTGGACTCCCCTGAGGGGTAGCGTGTGGACTCCCCTAAGGGGTGGCATGTGGAATCACCTAACGAGTAGTGAAAGGAGTAATTTGAGGGATAGTGTTCCTAATCAAAGTGGCACCAATAAAGGATGAATCAATAAAAATGGTTGTGTGATGTCTTTTATGCCTAAATTGCGTGAGACTTGGCACACCTCCTACTAATGGGGGGAGGTTTTGGAAGTGCCTATAGTGATGGGGTAGCATGGGGTCGCCTATGGTTTTAAATGGTGTGTGTGTTACTTCTGTGGTGAGGGGGGAATATGTATCAAAGCAAGTAAATCACATAGATAAAACAAAGTGAAAAATAAATGGTTACTTTCCCTTTAAGTTATGCTATGTGATCAATAAAACAAGAAAAAGGTCTCTGCTTGTTTTGTGTATGATAAAAAATCCTAACAAGACCTATTCATCCTTTCCACTCTAAAATTAACCAGGTCTTGCTAAGATATGTTTTTTATGGGTACCACAGCTATGTACTGAAATAACTGGCGATGCTTCCAGTAGCCAAAAGAATCAACCAAGGTAATGAATAGGATTTAGTGCTTCTCGCACCTCCACCTATAAGGAAAGATTCCCTAAAATTAGTCACTAGGATACCTTCGTCCCATAGGGGCAGTTGAGTCTTTATATTCTTGGTATTTAGTCGTCAGTATTGAGCACTATATAGTTCAGGTAGCTTGGTATAGTACCACAACATTGCGACCTAAGCTGAACCCCCTCTGAATTGGGTTTCTAACGTGCCCAGTTAGTCTTTTCTGTGGGATGATGAAGGATTTGTAGCACCCTAAAAGACAACTTCTATGTTTCAAAATATAAAATGAGAATGGTGGCTTATGAGATGCTACCCCCAATGGTCCTAACATGAACTATAAATTCTTTTATGCCCCCTATGGAGAATTTAATGTGTTCAAGGTTATGGTCGGGAGTCTTAATTCACTTATGGCGTGAAAATGTAAACTAAAATAAACTAAGTACAAAATATCTTGAAGCTGGATGCCCTTTGTACAAAGTTTAGAGTAGCTTAGTGTGTGGAGTGCAATGCGTCTGCAAGTGACAAAGTGAGCATAGAAAGTGTGTAAATATGTGGATATGCCATGATCCTTTAATGAAATCCCCTACTTACACTAAGTTGTGATTGTTCCTTACATGAAAAGAAATAATATGTGGATGGTGGGCCACTTACTTCCTTCCTATTACACTATGTGTTCCTAAAAGGGAGATGGAGAAAACAAGTGTGTTAAGAAAACTTTCAGATGCAAGCCTAGGATTGTCTAAAAGATGCAAGGGAAGCACAAACTACTCCCTTTCTTTAATAACTCTCGGTCCTAGTCCCAATACTAATGAGGTATAATGCTTTGGTTAGTAGAAAATATGTGTGGATTTTGGGCCACTTACTTCGTTCCTAATTAAGCTATGTGACTTGTGAGAAAAATAGCAAAACAAGTCGAAAAAGATGTGCGGGTTTGGCCACTTACTCTTCCCCTTAATTAAGGTATGTGTGAAATGCAATTTTTTTTAAAGAAAAGACTAAGTAATTACTCTATGAATAGTGGTCATTAAAGTAATTAAACAATCTAACTAACTGTAAAGATTTTCATAAGTGAACGAAGTTCACTAAAGGCTACCTATCACTCACGAAAGAAAAATGACAACGAATTTTTAGCTTTATGTAACCTGCACGAGTTATTCTCTTCACAGGAACACGAAACGCATGTCTGCCTTGTATCTATTCCAATTTCCACTACTATTATGTGTTTCTTAAATATCATATTGTGTTTGTGAATCATACCGTGAACTAGTTGAAAGTTTGGTTTTTGTGCCATCATATGTTTTAAAGAATGCACACACAACAGACCGTGCACCCACTTATTATGTGAAATGAAACTCAATGCAATAGTTTAATTCTTTTTTGAACATTTTGAAAATATATAAATAACACCTTATTATTACCATAACATATCCTCTACAATCATTATGAAGATTCGCGTAGAGAAAGTATGTATTTATGGGAAAAATATAAACTATATGTGGTCGATATGAAAGTACATATTAAACAAATATATTCCAAAATTTGGTCTATGTATGAGAAGAATGAAATTCCAAGAGGGGATTTTTCAGTTCTTAAGATTTGTATCATTTATCTTTGAATGAATTTTATGAAGTGTTTGGCACAAATAGATATTTGTACATAGTTTCCCAGGTAAAGTTGCTTATAGTAGTGCGTATAGAGCCTCTCTTCTATACAATGTTTCCTATAGGAGTATGATACTATTAGAAATGTGCTCTTCATAGGAATGCTTTACATTTGCTCCTTCAAATCAAATTTAGGGGTGTCCACTTGTTGCTTCATTGTAAAACGGTCCATATCTTGTATCCTAGTGTTGGTTAATGCATAAGGAGAGGTATGTGATATTTTTTTATCAAGTCTTGAATGAGTTAGAGTCTTGAGTTTTCATGATTATCCCTAATCATTGCATCGTTATGTTGTAATTTGGGAGAGTGATAGTCAAAACAACTTGATGTAAAACATGGATGAAACATTCATCAACTGCCTTACTAAAATAACAACAAAAATTAACAGATCACTTTGCAAGGGAATACTTTCTATGTTAAAACAAGAGCAACCATAAGAAGAACATGATTTGGGACTGAAAATTGTTTCACTTGCAACAAATTTTAAATACATGGATGTTACAATAAAATCCATTTTCAACTTAGAAAATAATTCTTCACTCCTCTCCAAGGTGGATCAATTAGATTGGAAGAGTTGGATTTGGGATTTAAAACTAGTCATGATTTCCTTAGCACAACACAAGTATTTGAAGGACCCTTATATAGGAGTCAAACTTCTAGCTTCCTCATGTCTCAGTAGTATCATGATGCTGACTTTATGCATACCCCCTTATAGTGACTGGATTATGAGGAGAGTCTTCATATTGATAATGGAGACCTTTTAGGATTTCGATAACATTGAGGGCCCTACCTTTTAGAAGACACTAGATATTCTAGATGTCACGCCCTTAGTTAGACCTTATGAATTCATGTTTGAGTGTGTGCGATGACTTGATGCTACAGATGTTCCAACGCTTATTCAATATTAGGAAACATAATTATGAAATAGTCATAACATCCATGCAATCCCTTTTGTCTTCATGTATAGGAGGCCATGACACCATGAATTCAATCCCTCCCCCGCCCATGAAGCTGGGCCGCCTGTTAGCTCTGGTTGGAAACCTAGGCCAAATAGTGCTTTTCAAACAACGCACTTCAAGTTTCAAAGTAACCTGCACAGGCCCCTGGTAACTACCCACATCACCCTTATGCTCTCGGAAGAGGAAAACCTTGTCTCCCCCTTGACCTGCATCGCCCCTGATCCCTCTCCTGGCAACGAGAATTCTTCGGACAGTGACAGCAAGGAAAATTGGGAAAAAGAGAAAGATGAATAGGAGGCTCTTCTAAAAAATCTTCCTCCTATAGATGACACAGTACCTGCAGCTGAGGACAAAACTCATGGCGAAGCGGAACATGCCATAACTATCCCTCACAGCAATTTAAGCGGTAATGAAGGTCTTAAGGATGGCGACACTGCTAGGGATGAGAAGAAGAATAATGACCCAGCAAAAGAGAAGTAACGCCTCCTGGCACTGTCTCTTTTTGTTTCGGCTCCCATATTAGACTTATGGTCGGTTTTCTATGCAATTGTCCTACTGGTTTGTGGCTCCCAGATGGGATTCTAATGACTCTATTTTAGCTGGGTTGCAATGTTTTTTGTGACTCTGTACTGGCTCAGATTTCCTTCTCGGCGATGCATGTTTCTCTCTATGTATGCTTTCTGGTCTCTTGCACTCTGTAACTGTTTTCCCCAGCTTATGTCTGTAATGGGGCAGTTCTGGTTTGTCGAGTGTTGTAATGCCTCGCTCATATGTAAAAATATTTTGCCTTTCAGTTAATAGAAGTTAGCATTTGCAGAGAATATATATATATAACTCCTATCAATTATCCAACCAATAAATAATTACTATTTGTTCTTTATGTTTGATGTAATAGTCCTTGGCCTGCCTACATTTACAATAGAATTTAACCTGCATTATATGGTTGTTGACTTTATGCGTTGCTCACTAGAAATTTATTGTGTATATAATATTTCTGAGTTCCTATAATTAATTTCCTCTAATTCGTGGGCTTGTTAGTAAACCTTCTCACTTAAGCAAGACCATATGTATGATTCGCAAATATTTAACAATGGTGGTCCGATACTGGTGCCGCCTGAGTATGAAGAAACGTCACCACGGAAACATGACGAACTCTCCTGAATTCTCTGTTAGGTTAATGTGCCAAGATCTAGAACAATGATCTGGAAAGGTGGTCACAAACGGTGGAGATCATTCTAGAGATTTTTCGCTTTGCAACTCTGATGTAGTTAGAGTTTATGGAAAATTCAAGGAGGAGACTACTTCGGGGGTAAGTTATCTAATCCAGCACCACATTTGGCCACCATATGCCTTCTCTCGAGTTTCATTTCCTAGCAGCACGACCAACTTCGTTCCTTAGGCATGATCCCTCCTACCCATTCATCTCTTGCTCCACGATTATTAACCATATTCATCTTTCCCTTCCAGCACTCATAATATTTTTCCTTATCTGTTTTTCGGAAATCATCGTGATACTCCGACAGTTGCTTATTACATTATTCATTGACTCTGTAGGTTCTCTTCCTCCATGGATTCCAGTCGTTTAACTCGCCTAAGTGATGAGTTCGACCTGATTCTACAATAGTTAAGTATTCCAAATCTTTTGTTTCCCCTCCAATGATTTTTGTTTACAGAGGTGTTTAAAAGTTTGTTTACTAGCGGGTTTATCTAACCCTTGCTCTCCTCTTGCTGCCAGGTTTTCTTTGCAGCCATAGTGACGTCAATTCTCCTTCTGATATATGTTGCCAAGTTACTCTACAAACCTCCTTATGCTGGCTCAGGGTTCACGTGGTTTATTAGCTGGTTTAGACAGAAAAAGAATTTTCCCTGTAAATAGTTTGGTAATTTCTTTCATACTATATCTGGTAATAGAAGGGATGACATACTAGTCGTTTTAATAATGCCTTTGTTATTTTTTTTTAAGATACAAATATGTCACATTGCCCTACTCGGTTTTTCTTTTGTTTTTTTGAAATGCGGTTCTTGCTACCAAGACCACACAAACCCCTTGCAGTTTATCTAATTTCTTAGAAAAAATGTCTCTTGTTTCTTACAATTGCCTTTCTCTATTTTGATTTATTAGTGAATTGCTTCCAGTGATGGCTCTATTTATTGTTAAATCATAGGACTACAATGTTTTCATAGCTTTACACACATAGAATGATTTTATTTAATAATTAATTTGGTAGAGTCATATTTTTCTTCGAATGTACAATTTTTTTTTTCCTTTGGGTTCTATTTCCTTTTGGTTTTCCATTTGACCAAGATCTTCATGGTCTCTACTAATGTCTGTAGCTCTTCTAGCTTAGTTGGTTACCTAATAGCCTAGCAAACATGGTCATGGAAAATAGAGTCGCGAGACTTTGTTCGCCTTCTGAATTGCGGCTTAGTTTAGTAGACACCAACCCAAGGTCTTGAAGAGCCCTCTGTTGATACCTTGGGATGGGGTCATAATGTTTGGGGACCCGATTTAGTTTTATTAAACACTATTGAAGCTCTTGTTCCAGCTTTGTTGTTCCTTACTAGTTATTTGCATGTGTGTATTTTCATTTTTTTGCAAACTATTGACTGTTCACAAGGAAATATATGCAATTTACTTATTATTCTTTTATTCGTTTACTTGGGTTAGTATCATCTTGCATTTCTCTACTTAGTACACTAGAAATTTGTTATTTTCTTATCAGGGAAAATAAACTGAGTTGTTTCTATGGAATATATGCTCCTTCTTTGGTGTTTTAACGAACAAAAGCTTACTGTTTGTAATCTATATTTCTAAATTTATTTTAAAAGAATGTACATACTGTTGTGACACCATTACACAGTTCTTTTCTAGTTAACTAATTAATTTCTTGACATAAATATACAAACTTGGTACTTCTATATATTCCTAACAAGATATATGGACTAACGTAAATGCATTAACTATACCAACAAGAACTATAAGTCTCTCCTCCCATCCTTCAGGCCGACAATGACGTCGAGGTCTACCCCTGAGCTTCCACTCGTCCAGACAGTATAGATTCAATTCTCAATTCATTTGGTCTCCAAACCCCAACACCCCTTGTCCAGTTTAGAGTCCCAACCTGTAAGGATCTACTGAGGATTCCACTGGCCCAAGTCTAGCTCCGGAACCTCCTCAGAACAACAATACATTGTTCACCTGTGGATCGTCTTGTGTTAGGTTTGCATATCCTTTCGATTTTCCCTCGTCCCTCCATCTCCCTCTCTCCTTCCTTGGAACTACTTTTTTCTTGGAGGAAAAGAGACTCAACTGACCTAACTATCTAGAGAGTTTTTTCTTTTATTCAGTTAAGCATATATAAAATTTTCTTTTAATACTGAAGGACTTAACGAATTCCAATCGCTACATTTTTTTGTTCTTCAACTTAGACTTAAATAAGTTCCAAAGTTTATAAAAGTTAAAACATAAATTCATGAACAATGTTGCCGATGTCACAATGTTATATTTAGATACATAATTAGTTGTAAATATAAGGGAAGATGTAATTATTATATTGTATCTAATATTTTTGGCGACTTCCATCCATGTTTTATTTGATTATATTAGGTAAAATATAATACTATAATATTATGTTTTACCCTATATTTCCCCTCAATTGGTCCATTTGGTATTGCAATATTTCTTTATATTTAAAGTTTGAAAGTAAACATACCCAAATATAAAATTAACAAGGGTTGAGAAATATAGAGTAAAATGTAATATTTAGATTGAAGTTTGATGGGAAATATTATGTGAAATATAATAATACTACATTTAAATTTATATTTCCGTACCCTCCTTGCTTTTATTGAGTGGGGTGATAATAAATACTTGGTAACATAGAATATTATTTTATCCAAAAATTTAGCTCACCCTATTTACTTTTTATTAGTAACATTCTCACTTAATAAAAAAATACAAATTAACAATTATATTTATTCTTATTCTTATAATTATAATTAATAAATAATAATTAAACAAACCTAGAGGACAGGTCTAATTCTTGAGACACACAGATTTGATTCTTCTTCATTCTTATTAAATCCAGAGTTAAAATAATTAGGGTTAAAATAAACTTAGGCAGTTATAATTTAGCATGTGTTAAATAACAAAGAACCTTACAATACCAACAAAGAAATGGTGTGATAATGTGATCGGCAACCAGTGATGACAAATAACAAGAGAATCTAAGAAACCAAAAAAAGTACAATGTAACGATTGCAGATTGATAAGAACAAGAAATAAGAATTTAGAATTATAATGTGATCAACGAGAAAGGACCATAACAGTGTGATAAATAACGAAACGATGCGACAATAACAGTGTGACAAATAACGAAACGATGCGTGATAATGTAAGAGGTAAATATTTTTTTGACGATGGATTAAACTCTATTCACTCATATCCTCATACTCCATCCAAGAATCATAGGGGAAATTCTTTGACCACACACAACAAATTCCCTCTTCATTAGCTGTGAAAATTTCTCCAGTTCTTTCGTCGTATGCAAGTGCCACGATTTGATCTGACAATGCAGCCTCTCTGATCTGAGAAGGACCCTCAGTCGTAATCTTTGCCAGACATTCTCCTGTAATAATGCTGCTAATATTGATCGTACAGTACAGCTTCACTCCATCGCAAACGGAAATGATAATATCCTGCTCGTTTAAAATGTGTGTTCCCCTCTGAAACTTGTCAAAGACGGGCATACAGATCGGATGGTCTTCAAATGTGATCAAAATGTCACCTCGCATATCACACAGGTGAAGGCTTCGACTTCTGGTGTAGCACAAGAAACGGTCCAATTTAGGTAGATAGTAAGGTTCCACCATTGCTTCTAAATTTGTTGGTATTACTTGAGGGACCTCACCAGATATATCAATCACTTGCATATTCCGGCCATGTTGCTGCAGACATATTCTATCATTGCCGCAGATGTTGGGTATTTTTGCAATGGGAAAATACCAAAACCAAACATTAACTGAACACAGAGTCAATGCTCTGTTTTTCTTTACTCAGGATCTTTTGTGCACGGGGAAGCTATTGAAAAAAATTTACTGAACAGATTATTGCACCACCATAAAAGATTTCCATTAATTAAAATAAATTCACTGATACACATTCGTCCTCTTTGCTGAGAGGGATTTACCAAAAACAACATTCAACCAAAACTCTGTTTTCATCCGAGAATTTACTGAGACATATTCATCCTCTTTCACTCAGAGGGATTCACCAAAACAATTTAACAAAAATTACTCTGCCTCCTTTGAAATTTTACACCACTGTGTGTAAATATTTCATTTACATTCAGTGCTGTGTGAAAAACAAAAATTACAGGGATTTACACATTTACCTTTTCACTGCTGTGTGAAACAATTCATGGTTTTGAAAACAAAACTACCTCCTGGTTTTCTTCATTCACTTCTTCTCCTACACTGCTGTGCATTCTTTTTCTTACATCACATTACAAACCAAAAATAAATTTTTACTCTGCTGCGGCACTCTCTTTTTACATTTCAATCCCAAAGAAAAACATTCATGCACTTCTGTGCGTTCCTCCCCTGCAATACAACATTTTCTCTCTGGTCTTTCCCTGCAATACAACATTTTCTCTCTGGTCTTTTTCGGTGCTGCAGACCCTCTGTTTCTATTTTTACTGTGTGCAATTACACCATTGTTTTCACATTACAATCCCCCTGGTTTTTCATTGGCTGCTGCGAGCCCACACATTTTTTTTCTCCCCGTTTGCAATGCAATATAACACACAGTCAACGCTCATGCGGTTGGTATATTATTTAATAAAACTTACATACTGTAAGTAAATACGCCCATGCTTCCATAAAACAAATATTACATGCCATAGGAAAACATTAAATACTTTACCAAAAACCATGTCATAAGATTAACATTAGAGTATGGGTAAAGTGATACTCCACGCTGCATTTATGTTTAATCATACCCCATGTACCTTCCTCGCGATCGAACGGCGGAGAAAGAAGAGCCAAATCGGACGCATATCGCTTCCTTAAGCCACACAACTCAAACTATTTTTAACGTCCAGGGAATGGTGGTTTAAGGTTTGTACAGAGGACGCATGGCTGCAGCGGATTGTGTCGGGTGCCTCCAGGGAAAAACAGCCTTTGGCAAAAGGCGGTGCGAAATGGCTTAGTGGTTTTCGGAAGAGGTTTTGTTGTTGTCGTTTAATGCTCCCGCGCCGCATCCGCCAACATTGCACGCAGTTGGAATTAATATTCCAACACTCCCCTTTAATTTCAACTGTTAGGCATTTGATCATACCCAGACACTTTCTTATCTCCTTGACATGCTGCGGTTACAAAAGAGTCTTCCTCTTAACAGAGGGATTCAACACTGTCTATGCTGAAAAGCATCTTCCTCTAAACTAGAGGGATTCACCTGTCTATGCCAAAAAAAAAACATCTTCCTCTTCACAGAGGGATCAACCTGAAACTGTGCTTAAGAACACCTTCCTCATGACAGAGGGATTCACCATAACAATGTGCTGAAGAACACCTTCCTCTTGATAGAGGGATTCACCATAACAATGTCCTAAAGAACACCTTCCTCTTGACAGAGGGATTCACCTCTGACTATGCTAAAAAGCATCATCCTCTTGATAGAGGGATTTCCCATGACACTGTTCTGAAGAGCACCTTCCTCTTTAACAGATGGATTCACTAAGAACTTCACTTCCTCTCACAGAGGGATTACTACCAAACACTGCTTTAAATGCAGTTTCAAAACAAAACATTCATTACACTGTTGTGCATACTCATTACATTGTTCTTTTACGCTGCTGCGTATTCTCTGCTGCACTGTTGTGCCATCTTTTTTTTTTTGCTGCATTTACCCCACACTGCTGTGTCTACACTTGTTGTTGTGTTTCTGCACTTCACTTACATTTCTTTGCAGACTCTGCATTGTTGTGCATTCTTCAAAGACATAATACTCTGTCTCTTCTAGAACAATTACTCTGTCCCACCTTACAAATTTACACTGTTGTGTGTAAACATTTCTTCAACAAAAACTTCATGCTGATGCATTTCCTTATTTGCATTGCTGTGTAAAAACACATTTCTTCACTCTCTCTTAGTTCTGGTTTCATTTTCTTCGCACTACTGTGCTTCTCCTTCTTGCCATCACGCTGCTGCCTTTTCTTATTACACCCTTGCTTCACACAATCTTAGTCTTCATACATTTTTTTTTACACAATGCACTGTTGTGCAATACCTTTCATTTTTCTGCTGCCACACATTATCATTCACCCATGTGCATTAAAAATCTGTTGTCCCTGTTTCTCTTTATGCATTTCTTTGCATGCTGCATTGCATATGAAGAAAAACATCACATTTTTTACTGCAGTGTATTGTACTCACTCTGCTGTGAGTATGTTCTCTCACGTTTCATAGAAGGAAACTACCTTCCATTGCTATGCATTTCAATGCATGTGCTCCATAACAAAAAATTTAAAAACTGTTGTTTTATGTTCTATCTTCCCACTGCTGTGAGGGTCTCCATACTTTGCATACTTTTCTTATTGCGCTGCTGCACTTCACATTTGAGCGTTGCCCCTTTTTCTTCTCTGCTTTTATGGCAGATTTAACTTCATATTTTTCCCTTATAAAAGGTCTTCATCAAAGAGTGACTGTTAAGACAGTTCAGCAACAAAAAATTACAAGCTCCCCTTTAATGTGTGCTTGTCTTCTTTTGGCAGACTCTTCTCAAAACAAATTTAGATCCACTGGGGAGTTCAAGGGATTTTCAGATTGCTTTTCCTTCCTTCTCCATACTTGTGTAACTTTCTTCTTTTGCATGGGTCTAGCTTGTGTAAGAGCCCATGTCAAGTTACAATCTCGTGCCATATGCTCAATGTTATGACACTTGAAACATTCAACATTGTTCATGAATAAGAATTCACGATTTCTTCTTGTGAAATTATTTCTTGGAGATTTTTGGGGACCACAACATCTATCTCCATGAAATGTTCTACAGTCTTTTGCCATATGACCAAAGTTTGAGCAAGAATAACAATAACCAAAAAATGAACTTTGGTACCTGGGAGATGGAGGTTTCCTTGATGTACTTCTGAAGCCTTGCTGCCTTGAGATCCTTTGATGATCACCATTGCCTTTTCCCTTTTTGCCATCAGCTACATTTCTTCTTGGAGCTGGTTTTCTACTTGGAGCAGGATTTCTTCTATTGCAGCCTTCATTTTTCTCCTTGCCTTTGCTGGAACTAGGAACATCACCATTTCTTTTTGGCTTCTTCACATCTCCTTTGCTTAAAGCATTTTCATCCTTGTTTGAGGATTCACCTACATACCCAAGTCCTGATTTATCAGATGGAGATCTGTGATAGCTGAGCATGTCATCCAAAGCTTAAGAGCTCTTCATGAACTTGTTCATCCCTTCAACCTTCTTCCTGAGGAGGACAATCTCTTCTTCCAATCTTTCACACTCATCATTCTTCTTTGCAAGCTGGTCCTCAGTTTCTTCCTTGCTACGAGTAGCTTCAGCTGCTACTATTTTAAGAGAGATTATAGCTGACTTCATTTTGGATATTTCTGCTTGACTTCTCTCCATTTTCTTTTCAGCTTCTTGTGCCTGCTTCTTGGCTTCTTGTAGCTCAGACTTAAGGGAGAATACCTCTACCTTGTACTGTCCAATCTCTTCTACAAGTTTGTTCACTCTCTTGTGCTTTTGTTCAAGTTGACTTGACAAGGCATCTTCCTGCTTCTTTGCTTTATTCAACTGATTTGTCATGGATGTGACTTCTTCATGATGCTTCCTTTTTCTTTCATCAAGTTCCTTCTTAAGCTTGGCAAGCTCTTCATCCCTTTCTTGCACTTGAAGCTTGATGAGGTCAACCTTCTCATTTTCAGCTTCAATGATGGGTTCAAAATTTTCTTCTTGATTCATGGTCATGGTCAGTGCTTCCTTTGCATGAAGGTCATGAAGTCTGTCCCATATATCCTTTGCTGATGAATATTTTCCTAGATTCTTCTTTACAGAATTAGGCAGCCCATCCAAGATTGTCTTTTTTGCTTTTGCATTGTACTCCTTGGATTCTCCATCCATTTTGCTATCATCAATCACTGACTCCCAAATTTCAATGCCTTCAGACTGTAAGAAAGTCCTCATTTTTATTTCCCATATATCAAAGTTCCCATTGAACCTTAGAGCCTCAAATAGAATGTTTTCAAATAGATTGCCTTCTATTTTAATAGAGGAGGAAGACACAACCTTAGGGGATTTGGACACTTTCTTCTTTGACCTTGCCATTCTTAACTATTTTTAAAATCCCTGACTGTGTTTTTAAAATGACTTACTGTTTCTTCAACAGCAACTCAAAAACTTGAGAAATACTTGAAACCCTTTGGCTGAAACTTCGCACAGCTGGAGAAGCTTTACTACTGCTGCAACAAGGGTCTTTCCTTCAGCTTCTTTGACACTTCAAAGAGCATGAACCTGCTCTGTCACCATCAAAGAGCCTGGACTAGCTCTGATACCACTGTTGGGTATTTTTGTTGCAATGGGAAAAATACCAAAACCAAACATAAATTTATACACAGAGTCAATGCTCTGTTTTCCTTTTTCTACTCCAGGATCTTTTGTGCACAGGGAAGCTTTATAAAAATTTACTGAACAGAGTATTTCACCACCATAAAAGATCTCTATTCATTAAAATAAAATGACTGATATACATTCATCCTCTTTGCTATGAGGGTTTTACCAAAAACAACATTCAACCATAACTCTGTTTTCACCTGAGAAATTACTAAGACATATTCATCCTCTTTCACTTAGAGGGATTCATCAAAACATTACATTCATCCTCTTTCACTCAGAGGGATTCACCAAAACATTACAACAAAGATTACTCTGCCTCCTTTGAAATTTTACACCACTGTGTGTAAATATTTCATTTACATTCACTGCTGTGTGAAAACAAAAATTACAGGGATTTACAGATTTACCTTTTCACTGCTGTGTGAAACTATTCATGGTTTTGAAACCAAAACTACCCCCTGGTTTTCTTCATTCACTTCACTGCTTCTCTGTGCATTCCTTTTTACAATTCTTACATTACCCAAGAAAAGGTTTTTACGCTGCTGCTGCGTTTTACCATTTTCTCATCAAACATTTCAACCCACAAAAATATTCATGCATACTCCTGTGCGTTCCCCTCTCTCTTTGCTTCGCACTGCTGTGCTTATTTCTCCATTGCTCTCACTTATGCTTCGCACTGCTGTGCGTATTTCTATTACATTCATACTTGGCACTGCTGTGCATATTTCACAATATATATTGTCAACATAAGACCATTACATATATGCATGATAGCTGGGGAAAAGTACTAGCATCTCCATACTGCCGTAAAAGAAGACAGTAGAAAATTTAATGGTCTTACTGGCTTTTATCCATGCCCATACTCTCGCTGGAACAAAATTAAAACTTCACCAAAAACTTACCAACCACAGTAAATAGCATTTACTGTTTACTGAGATAAACGGTGGTAGAAACCTTTCACTTCACGTCAAAATCATTTTCCATGCCTTCACATCAACATTATACAATATGCTTTTGGAACTCTATCGGGTCCAAGCTTTATCGCATGGCACACATATGTGCACCCATGGTTTCCCCCGATTGCGAAATCCCGATCACCACATGGCCCGA
>APFE030075393.1:0-20506 GCA_000404065.3 Pinus taeda
AACCCAATATTTCAGATCTTAAGATATTCAACCCAAAAGCATACCCAATCCAAATGATCTCCTTTGCTTTATATAGGCAAGCTCTTCCTCAAATCATGGACCAATACCACCGGCCCAAACCATAATAACACAATATCGTTGGCTAAATACCAAGGGTTAAACATAAGGAACCCCACGTGTGTGCGCTTTACTGCCTTGAAGTGTGTGCACTGGGGGTACGCACCTCATGAATGGGTAGCCTGCATGTCTGGACGCAGTCCCTGCACGGCGTACCTGCGGGTACGCATCTTCTGGACTGTTCTCCTGCGTACTTCTTAATTCTCATCATATTGAGAGCCATGCCATGGGTGTTGCCATCAAGTACAACATTTGTAACATATAACTATACCAGAAACATAATGCCAACCTAGATGTCCTTCTTTGATCTCGGGATAGACAAGGTCTGTATTGCTCTTACTCTTTCTGGGTCAATCCGGACACCTGCAGCAGAAACAACATGTCCTAACAACTTTCCTTCTTTTAAAGCAAACTGTGACTTTTTAGAATTGACTGAAATCCCAAACCTTCTACACTTCAGGAACACTTTCTTCAAATGTAGCAAATGGTCATGATGGCTGCTAGAATACATTGTTATATCATCTAGGTAGATAAGGACAAACTTATCCTTCTCTCCTACAAATGCTATATCCATAGCTCTTTGAAAGGTAGCTCCAGCATTCATCAACCCAAAAGGAACCTTAGATTACATGAAAGTGCCCCAAGGAGTGGTGAATGCAGTCTTCTCTTGGTCATCTGGATGTACAACAACCTGGTTATACCCTGAAAATCCATCCACGAAAGACATCACTTTGGCCCCTGAGACGTTCTGCAGCAAATGCTCCATCTTGGGTAGAGGATAATTGTCTTTCTTAGAGCATTTGTTTAAGTTTTTGAAATCAACACAGAGCCTGATTTCTCCAATTTTCTTCCTCACCACCACCAAATTAGCTACCCATTTTGAATATCGGAGAGGGACTATGATTTTGGTAGCCAATAACTTCTTTATTTCTTTTTCAACTAGGGGAAGGAGCAAGGATTTATGGGCCTCAGCTTCTGATTGAAAGGGATGGTGTCTTTCTCTAAAGGGATTTTGTGCTGGATGATCTTTTTGTCATATGTCTTTAGGTCATTATATTCTGAAGCAAAGACATCAGCAAATTGCTTCATTAAATTGCAGTACTTAGAACTTTGGGCAGCAGATAGATGGGTGGATAGGTTTACATATCTTGGCTAATCTGGATTCCCTATATTATGCTTACAAACTACAGATTGGTCTTCCTTTTGGGTAGCGTTATAACGCACATCATTCTAGTCAAAAAACCTTTCTAAAGGGACTAGACCCTTAGGTATCTGATTGTTGGGCACTTCGACATTGTTATCTTTACCAATTTTGTTTCTAAGCTGGGATTGAGGACTTTCTTCCAAGGCTTCATTCTCTTGATCAATTTGCAGTTTGGAGAATTCATCAATGACTTGCAGAAAACTATTCACTTCCTCGTCATATTCAAAAACTTTCCAATGCTAGACATTATCAGGCAAGGATGGTCTATATTTCATTCGAACTTCATAAACAAGTCTGGGAGGCATGGGAGGGATAAAGATGCTAGCAGACATAGCAAGTCAGCAAGCTGATTTTTAACTCCAAGGATGTATGAGATATAAAAATAATCAAAAGAATCTTTAAGTCTCCATACCTCATCTCTATATGCTTTCAGCTTTGGGTGCTTTGCTTGAAACGTTTGTTCACTTGCTGAATGATAAGATCAGCATCTCCAAACACCTTTATGTTTATGATTCCTCTATATTTTGCTATGTTAAGACCCAATATCAGAGCCTCATACTCTGCTATATTGTTGGTGACTTCGAAAGCCAACTTAAAAGACAGATGTGTGCTTTCTTGTTTTGGAGATACCAGCACCACCCCTGCTCCTGCAGCCTCCCTAGAACATGCTCCATCAAAGAACATCTCCCAAACCTGACTTCCTTGCTCTCCCTCTACCTGATTCAGTGATTTCTTGATCTGCATTAAGGCCTTTTGAGATTCTCTTATTGGGAGAATATAAGCTCCAAAGTCAGTGTCCACATCATAGATAGGATGATTGGAAGGGTTCTTCACATCACTGATGATGTAGGCCATCTGTGCTTCTCTATACAATCTCTTGTTTTCTCCTCCAAAAACTGGGACAGTGGCATAAGATAAATCATTCTATAATGTCCCACCTAGTCTCTTAATCCATCCTCTGGACAGTAGCATGCCAAACTTAGGAGGGACATCTGCTACCATAATGTCCATCATCATACTCTTCATGGGTAGCTGAGTTAGGGTAATAGTTGAATCTTTGATTAATCCCAGACATTTGACCTTTCTAGAATCAAAGGAGAATAGATCATGATATGGTTTGGTGATATCAAGGCCTAACTCTTCCATGACAGTTTTGGGCATCAAATTGTGGCTGGCCCCTATGTCTAGCAGGAAATTGTGGAGGATTTTGTCATGAATGGTCAAGGAGATATAAAATGATGGAGAATTATTATCAACAGGTTCATTCATGGGGCTAAGCACAACTACAGGCTTATCATCTTGCAAGTTGACATAGTCAGTGGGGGCTTTTATGGCTTTCAGCTCAAGAGCATCAAGAATAGGCTTTCTAAAAACTTCACTCTTTGCAAGTTCTATCAGAGGCACATATATTTTTAATTTCTGGACTTCTGATTCTAAGCTAAAAGGGGAAGGGGACTTGTCAGGACCTCTTACCTCTTGAGCTGGTGCTTTTAGGGTGACTGGGTGAGTTGCTGGTCTTTATTGTCTAATTTTTTGTTGCTCTATTGGGACAACAACTTTTTGGGCAGGATTATCCTTGACATTGTTTATCTTTGACCTCAAATCATATTTTTGATGTTCACCAATCTGTAGAACTGCCTCTCTGTCCCACCCTTGACTAGTTTGGTCTTGCAATAATGATTCTTCATAGGTAGCCATTGTCAAAAAGGCAGCATTGCACTTATCTTCCATACAATGAATTTCATCATCTACTTCAAACTGCTCCTCCTCCATGACTACGTTTTGGAAAGGAGCCTTAACCCTTTGTTCTTCATTTTCTTCTTTACCCCTCTGAATGATTTGCAATTGTTCATTTGCTCTTCTAAATGGATTTGGTTTTCTTGGAGAAAATGTGTTTGGAAGCCTTGTCTTTTCTGAGCTCTACTCAACCTTCAGCTTAGCTATTTCAGTAGCCAATGACTCTATCATCTTAGTCATTTTGTCTAATTTAGGTTCTGAAGATGAAGTAGAGGAAGAAGAAGCCTCACCTCTCTGCCTCCTTCTATCGGCATGACTCTTGAGTTTTTCTACAGCCATGATGTTGGATTCCACCTCAAGGGCTGCATCTTGCACTTCAGCTAGAGTGGCACATCTTCTTTCTCTCAATAGCAGGCAGAAATTAGAGTCAAAAGAATTGGCATAAGTGAGTTTGGGAGAGGTGAGGATTGGCTTTACTTCAGATGGTATCTTACTATAGATACGATTGAATCTTTGAAATCAGACAATGATTCCCCATTTACCCTCTTCAAGTTACCAAACTTGGTATGGTAATATAGCAAGTCCTTCTTATCTCCCCAATGCTTCAGAAATACATCATCTAATGCTTAATGTCTGCTATAGACCTAGGAGTCAATTCCCTGAACCACTTTCTAGCCTCTCCATCAAGGCTCTGAACAAACACTCTCATCCACACATCATCCTCACTGATATCTAGGTTATCCGCATAACTATAAAAAGATTCAAGGTGTTCTTCAGCTATTACTCCCTCTGTACCAGTGAACTTGGGCATATATTTCTGATACTCTCCAGCAGGCATGCCATTCAAAGGAATAGGCAAGACCAGGGGTCCATACCTAGCAGCTATGATTCTTTCGATCTTTGTAGGTGCTTGTTGGCCTACCATGATTGAGGTAGGTGGAAGGATACTGGTAGATTGGATAACTGAAGACAATGAGACAGATGATAGAGACAAGGGAATATGATGGACTATATGGGAGGATTTCTTTGGACTGAGATCCAAAGGGGAAATAAATGAACAAGGAGCTTTATGAATCTCTGGGGGTATTTCTTCACTAACAATGCTAGGCTCTATATCTTCAAACTGTATATTCTCAGCTATAAGCACTTCTTGCAGAGATACATAAGGTTTTTTAGGCTTACCTGATCCTGATGCTCCTTTCAGTGATGTCTTCTTCTGCTTAAAATCTTCTCAAGGTCAAGCACTGGGTCAGCTGGTGATTTCTGAGGATTTCTCCGAGTATGCCTCACAAACTGAGCCAGAACTGTGATGTGGAGTCACCACTAGGTTGGTTCTCCAGTAGAGTCGCTAGATAGATGATTACAACCAGAAATGTGTCTAGACTTTGTCTATCATCAAAGTTGGAGCTGTGTTCGTTCTCCCAGGGAAGCTGAGCTTTAATCTCCTCTCCCCGACAACGACTCTAATTAATGTTATCACCCCAAGAAACTCTCCTAGGTTGAAGCTCGGAGATGCTCGGGAACATATAAATTCAACTTATTGTTGTAGATGGATGAATGGAAGGAATGATGCTTGTTCAAGCCAGATAACCACTTCTACTATGCTTAACTCCAGACATGCGTGAACACCCCTTGACTACAAGGCTTTGGACCACCAATTACTCACAGTTCAAAGATTGGGTGAATATGGAGAATATTGACCACACCAGCAGATGCACATGACCATGTGATGGCTGACTGCAACCAATAAAGAAGTCTGCAAATCTATTTCCCTAATGCACAGACAGGATGACAGCTCTCTGGCACTAGGGGAAAAGAAACCTGAATAACTCATTCACTGATACATACAAGACTTTAACACAGAGATAGGATGACAGCTTCTCTAATGCCAAACATCAAGAGCTCAGAAATATAGCATATCAAGCACAACTTGGAGCAGAAGAAACATGGAAAGTGAGTAAATAACAGCAAAAGACACTTGTATTAGCTGAAAATGAAGACAAGACGCTGCAAGTATCAAAGTAGTTACAGTCTCTAGAAGTTGAACCTTACATCAAAGCATCAAGCATCAACCTTGATTACATCTTGTTTGGGGGTATATATAGAGTTTTATTACAAAGGCACTTGGCCATTCTGAGTATGGAGGAGTCATAATTGACCACCAACTGATTTAACTACCTAATGGAGTCTTTGGTGCAATTTGCTTGCTTCAGTGGATAAACCTCATCTTATCGTGTGCTTTGCTATCCTCTCAGGTGGCTGGAGTGTCGTATGGGATGAAGTTCCATGACTGTTAAATGCATTCACCTGCTTGGGCTCTATCATTTTCCTCCTTGGCCATATTTTTGTTTAAATATGGTGGTTGAGGAGCAGCTGCAAATAGGTAATAAAACTTATCACCTTCATCCTTCGGGTGCACGGAACGATCAAGGGACATGTATTGCATAGCAAATGGACGGGTTAGATGACGGAGGAAGATCAACTGTAGGATCTAGAAAATGGATGGTTGGGATTTCTTGGCAGAGGGTATCGGGAGATATGGGAGCGGGGCGATCGTGGATCATTGGATTTCAGGTGTACAAATCTTACGGCTGTCGGGTGGAGGAGATGAGCGGGAGTTATCGGGCGGCAACAAGAGGCTAAGCAGTAAGTTGTTTTGGTCGCACCGCTTTCGGACACAAGGCAGTAAAAGGACAACGATGTGTGATTCCATTCAGAGTGTGATGCATGGCGGCAGGGGAAGGACAAAACTACTTTTCATTGTGCGTTATCATGCCGACCGTTTGCAGACGCAGGAGAGCAAACGCCATCTGATTACAACGGAGACGATCGGACAATGGAGATTTGATTGTGCGGGTGTTATCATCAGATGTGATGGGGGACCATTGTATCGGGGTGATGGAGATCAACGGCTAAGATTGTGGTAGTGGGTTTGTGAAGGTGCGCGGTCGTGTGGGCACGAGCTCATGGGGGTATGGGTTTAAGTGCTCAGGGCTTAAAGACAATAGATTCTATGTGATTTTTAACAAAAGTGTAGGAAATGTAAATGAAGGGAGAGTGAAAGAGGTAAAGGAGAAGGTGAGGGTAACCATTATAGGCCTTCTTTGAGCATGACCATGGACCAAGCATGCCTCCAACTTTAGAAAATCAATGTTATATAGCAGAGCTAACAGGTCACTTCTTACATTATCAACCAAACAGTCAATTCAAAAACCAAACCTTGAACTTTCCAATCTAGCCTAAAATTCTAAAAGAAAACAAAGCTAAATCTAAAAGAGATATCCTTCTTACAGTTTAGGAGGGGTAGCTCCTGACTTGAAAGTGGTTTTGTGGTTACCTTTGCATTTCTTTCACACTCTTAAGAAATACATAGTGCTAACAAGTGCGTAAAATAATTTGTTGTGGGGTTTTACAGTGAGTTACTCCGCAACTCCTGGTGAAGTGTAAATCTTAGTAAGAACTCTTGTTTTACTTGGAGAAGGGGCCACAACTTCCATATGAATGTTTTTCAATTTATTCAAAAAATATAATCCAAATTATATTTCTTGAAATATTTTTTGGGTGTGGAGCCTGATTATTTGTTGTATTCAAAGGTATCGCCACATTAGATCCCGGTTCATAATGGGGCGATAACACCACCTGTAAAATATTCATTGCCTTGTAAAATTTTGTAATTTCATAGTCAATCTAGGTCGTTCATTAGGAGGAGATCTGACGGTAGAAGTTATGTTTAAATTAGGGTTTTTTTCCCTAGAAGGAAACCCCTCACTATAGATGAGGGAATTGTATTTCGTCTATGTAGATATGTATTCTAAGTGAGGAAGAGAGAGGAGATTGAGAGCAAAGAGGGAATTACAGTGGATCTGTTGTAGGTTGTATCTCTTCACTTTGCTGGATAATGTAAAAGGAAGGACTGGTTGTTTCTCCGTGGACGTAGCCCAAACTGGGTGAGCCACGTATATCTATGTCTATCTTGTTTTATGCGTTTTTTGTGTTTATATTTTTGCAATATTTTATGTGTTCCATTGCTCTGTAATATATAATTTTCTAACAACTGGTATCAAAGCCGAAGGTCTATTTGGCTGATAAACTCGCAAGAGAGAAGGGTTCCTGGTCCGAGTGGGAGCAATGGTAGAAGATGGTAGGTTTAGGGTTGAAAAATTTAATGACCAAAACTACCAACTGTGGAAGATGCAGATGGAAGATTATCTATATCAGAGAGATCTGTACCAACCATTGAGCGGAAAGTCAAAGAATCCAACAAGTATGACAGACACAGAATGGGATATTATCGACAGAAAGGCACTTAGAACAATACGGTTGTGCCTAGCGGCGTCGGTAGTGTTTAATATTTGAAAGGAACTGACAATAGAGGGTTTAATGTCGACATTGGCCAAACTATATGAAAAACCCTCAGCCTTAAATAAGGTATTTCTTATGAAGTGTTTATTTAATATGAAAATTTCAGAAGGTAGATCTGTTATTGATCATTTAAATGAATTTAATATAGTTACCAGTTAGTTAAGTTCTGTAGGGGTAACTTTTGATGATGAATTTAGGGCTCTGTTATTTCTGTGCTCGTTGCGAGAAAGTTGGAATGGTTTAGTTATGGCCATTAGTAACTCTCTATTTGGATCTAGTACTTTAAAGTCTGATGATGTTTTCAGTGCAATCCTTAGTGAGGAAATGCGACAAAAAAGCTCTGGTGAGACATCAGGTAATGCTTTGACTGCAGAGACTAGGGGAAGAAAAATGGAAAGAGGAAAGAGCCCTGGATATCACATTAAGTCAATAAAAGGAAGATCCAAGTCTATATTAGGGATAGTGTGCTGGAAATGCGGGAAGAAAGGATGCCTAAAGAAAGATTGCAAGTCTCGGAAGGGAAAAGAAGGAGGTGCGCAGCAAGAAAATAATCATGAAGTGAATATAACAGGTGATGTGTTGCAAGATGCTTTGATTCTTTATTTAGAAAATATTATTGATGCCTGGGTGGTAGATTCAAGAGCCTCATTCCATGCCACACCTAATAGTAAACATTTTCATGATTATGTTTAAGTAAATTTTGGACAGGTTCGATTGGGTGATGATAAACCCTGTAAAATCATTAGAATGGGTACAGTTTTCATAAAACAACAGAATGGAAATCAACGGCTATTGAAGGAGGTAAGGCATGTTCTAGATTTGAAGAAAATTCTTATTTCAATAGGGTAGTTGGGAGGTGAACGCTGTGTGACTACTTTTTAGATAAAACCTGGAAGGTCACTAAAGGATCCCTGGTAATAGAAAAAGGAGAAAAGGTTGGTACATTGTATTTATGTAATGGTATTTCTAATTCTGTTAATGTTTTAATGTGTACAGGAGAAGATACGACATTGTGGCATCATAGGCTTGGGCACATGAGTGAGAAGGGAATGCGGATTCTTCACTCAAGAATTTTATTGCCAGGTTTGAAACATGTTGATTTAAAATTCTGTGAGAACTGTATTTATGGAAAACAGAAGAGAGTCAAATTCCTCAGAGTTGGGAAAGAAAAGAAGAGCGAAAAAATAGATCTTGTGCATATAGATGTATGGGGACCTGCTCAGGTATCATCTCTTGGTGGCTATCGTTATTATGTTACTTTTATTGATGATGTAACCAAAAAAACCTAGATTTATTGTATTCGAAATAAATCTGATGTATTTGATACTTTTAAGAAATGGAAAGCTCTGGTTGAAAATGAGACAGGAAAAAGGTTGAAGTGTCTCAGATTAGATAATGAAGATGAATATTGTAGCAAAAAGTTTGATAGGTAGTGTTTAGAGAATGGAATTCGCAGAGAGAAGACAGTTCCAGGAACACCACAAGAAAATGGTGTGTCAAAAAGGATGAACATGACAATCATGGAGCGTGCAAGGTGCATGAGATTGCATGTAGGATTGCCTTTACAATTTTCGGCAGATGTTGTAGATAATATTCTTTATCTAATAAACAGAGGGCCTTCAAGCTCCTTGGATGGTGGTATTCCAGAGGAAGCATGGACAGGTAAAAAGGTAAACTACTCTTTATAAAGACTTTTGGTTGTGAAGCCTTTGTCCACATTAATAAAGAAAATTGAACGAGGCTTGAGGCAAAATCAAAGAAATGTACCTTTAATGGATATGGTGTTAATGATTTTGGTCATCTATTTTATGATTATGAGAAACACAAAATCATTAGGAGCAGAGATGTCATATGCAATGAAAAGGTTGTTTATAAGGATCAACTGTAGGAAAAAGAAAAGAGAGAATACACAATGCTTGACGAGATCACATAAAAAGTGATGGTGCCTGAAAATCATAATGATCAACATCCATAACAACATCCACAATAGAAACAAGCACCTCAAACACCTGAAAGTGGTGTTAGAAGATCTACCAGGATAAGTAGACCCCCTGAACGATACTCTCCTTCATTATATTATGTATTGTTGACTGAATATGGTGAACTAGAATGTTATGAAGAAGCAGTACAGGTAGAAACCAGGAAGAAGTGGGAGAAAACCATGAAAGAAGAGATGGACTCTTTAGCACATAACCAAACTTGGGACTTAGTCAGGTTGCATGCAGGTAAAACAACATTGCAAAATAAATGGGTTTACAAGTTGAAGGAAGAAGATGGAGGTAGAAAAAGGTATAAATCTAGACACATGGTGAAAGGGTTTGCACAGAAAAGGGTATAGACTTTGATGAGATATTTTCTCATGTTGTTAAAATGACTTCAATCAGAAATATTTTAAGTCTAGTAGTAACTGAAGGTTTTCATCTTGAGCAGTTAGATGTAAAGGAAACCTTTATTCATGGGGATTTGGAGGAAGAGATATATATGTAGTAGCCACAAGGATATGAGGTAAAAGGGAAGGAGAAACTAGTGTGCAGGTTGAAGAAGAGCTTGTATGGCTTAAAATAGGCTCCAAGGTAGTGGTGTCTAAAATTTGATAGGTTTATGTCTGAACAAGGTTATACTAGATATCACTATGATCATTGTGTTTATATCAAAAGGAAAAATGATGGCAGCTATATTATATTGTTATTGTATGTAGATGACATGCTTGTTTCAGGTTTAAACATGCAGGAAATAAGTGTGCTCAAAAGAAAATTGGCGAACTCATTTGCAATGAAGGATTTGGGTGCTACAAAACAAATCCTTGGTATGAGAATAACTAGAGACGGGAAGAATCACAAATTAACATTGTCTCAAAGTGAGCACATAGAAAAGGTGTTGAAAAGATTTAATATGCAGAATGCAAAACCAGTTAGTATACCTTTGGCCAACCATTTCAAATTAAGTAAGGAGGAGTGTCCCAATACTCAAGAAGAAATGGCTCATATGTCTAAAGCTCCATATGCATCAATAGTTGGAAGCTTAATGTATGCATTGGTCTGCACAAGGCCTGATATTGCACATTTAGTGGGAGTTGTAAGAAAGTACATGAGCAATCCAGGAAAAGAAAATTGGATGGCAGTGAAGTGCATTCTCAGGTATTAAAGAGGTACCACAAATGTATGCTTTGGTGGTTCAAACATTGCTCTACAGGGATATGTTGATGCAGATATGATGGGTGATAGAGATAACAGGAGGAGCACAATAGGGTATGTGTTTACTATAGGTGGAACAACTATCAATTCAGTCTCAAACCTACAATGTTGTTGCAATCTAAACAATAGAAGCAGAGTATGTTGCTGCTACAAAGGCTAGTAAAGAAATGATTTGGTAAAAAAGGTTTCTGGATGAATTGGGTAAGAAGCAGGAGTTGGGCAGGTTATACAGTGACAACCAGAGTGCCATACATTTTGCAAAGAAATCTGCATTTCATTCCAAGACTAAACATATACAGCTCAAGTACCATTTCATATGTTCAATGTTGGAAGATGGACAGTTGAAGCTGGAAAAAATACACACTAGCCAGAATCCTGCAGATATGTTAACAAGAGTTGTAACTAGGGAGAAATTGAGAATATGCTCAGTTTCAATTGGTCTTCAAGTATGATGAAGAAGATGAGAAACAACCAGGTCCAAAGTGGAGTCATTGTCCTGCAAATGAATTAGTGGTGGAGTTGCTATATTTAGTCTCCAAGTGGGAGATTGTTGGGTGTGGAGCTAGATTATCTTCTATATTCAAAGGTATCGTCGCATTGGACCCAAATTCGTAATGGGGCGGCAATGCCATTCGTAAAATATTCACTGCAGGGGGGGTCCAGGGGAGGCGACTGCATATTAAAATAGATGTAAAATTGCCTTGTAAAACGTTGTAATTTCGTAGCCAATTTAGGTCGTTCATTAGGCAGAGATATGATGGTAGAAGTTATGTTTAATTTAGGGTTTTTTTTCCTATAAGGCAACCTCTTGCTATATATGAGGGAATTGTATTGCATTTATTTAGATTTGTATTCTGAGTGAGGAACAGAGAGGAGATTGAGAGAGAAGAGAGAATTACAGTGGATCTGCTGTAGGTTGTATCTCTTCAGTTTGTTGGATAATATAAAAGGAAGGACTGGTTGTTTCTCCGTGGACATAAACCAAACTGGGTGAACCACATATATCTGTGTCTCTCTTGTTTTATGTGTTTCTATGTTTATATTTTTGCAATATTTTATGTTTTCCATTGCTCTCTAATATATAATTTTCTAACAATATCTTTATGGAAATTTCACCTCTATTTTTTATTGCACAACCAGTGTATTTTTTTACTCTATTTTGTTGTGCATAAATTTGCTTGAGTTTTTAGCTTTGTTATGTTGCAATAGTCAAGTTTGTGAATCAATCTTTGCAATTGTTGTCTTGAGGAAGATGCCTCTCCTTAAAATTTCATAGGTTAGGTAAAGGTATAATTCTTTGGGATATTGTTTGTTCACATGGAAATGGAATACCTCTACTTTCTCGTTCTCCTTCCTTTCAGAGGGAGACAACGGATCTTATTCTTATTACTATTACTATGGATTGGGCCAAGGCCCGTTCTTTGTGGGTGTGTTTTTTTGGCTTTGTAGTACTACTATGTGGATCTACAATCCTCTCAACCAAACATTCTTGAAACTTCCCCCAGTTATCCATAAAAATAGTTATGTCCAAAGGCATTGTGGCCTCTAATGTGTGTAATCAAGAGACCTACAAAGCAGTGGTTGTGCTAAATTCTAGTGGTAGTGATGAAATGAAATTGGAAATTTATGACTTCTCTGAAAAGAGATGGGGATTACTAGACACCTACCCTAGAATGTATACAATTATGCAGAAGGTATTGTTTTATGTGACAATTTTCTCTACTATACAACACTCAATCATGTGACTGAGATACCAGGTTTTTTGGCTTTCAGCACTCTAAAGACTACTTCAATTTTTACTCAGTTGCCAGAATTAGTTAATGGCCATATAATGTTGCCTAAGCTACTCACCTACGGTCACGGATTCTACTTGCTAGGGGTGTAGACCAACAAAGTGGCCCTTATTTGTACACTGTGGATAAGAATATTGAGCTCATTTTGTGGGAGTTAGAGAGGGATTCAAAGTATTCTCGTTGGTAGGAGATCACATCACTGTGCAAAATTTATCATATGAATTACTATTTTTATTTGTTTGAGTGCATAGGAGTGGGATATTGCGTGTGGTTCACATTTAGCTACTTTAGTAATGATGTAGTTGTATACAATTTAAGTGAAGACACATGGGGTTGGCTTCCAATGACCCCAACTACATTTGGATAGTATCCACGTGTAATGGCCTTTACACCTAGACCTGATCTAAAGGTTGGGTGAATCCTTGCCCCCTTTAATGCATTTACATGGATGTTTGAAGATTTGTTTGTCTTTATGTAAGGATGTTTGCTTGTGTTTTCTGATTAACTTCTTTTTTTGTGTTGGAATTATGTGTCTTGCAATGCGTATGGATGAGTAATAACATATGTATGGTATATTTTGTGTATTAAATTGGTATGTACTTAGTTTTGTTTTCTAATCAACTCTTTTTTCTTGTGGCATTGGAATTGATGTGTTTTGCAATGTGTATAGATAAGTAAGAAGTATCTAAAATTCTTTTTTTTATGAAGTGTAGATTTTGTGTATTCAATTGGTATGGAATAAACTTAATTGTTATTGGCCTCCTTCACTTTACCGAGAAGGTGATTTGAATTTAGATGGGAACACAACAAATTACAGACATAACCATAAATACAAAGATGCAACGAAATAACGCTTCGTTTCCTTAATATCAAATGCTGAAATATGCTTACAAACAAAATGGAAATAAGATTAGCTCGGGCAATGGTATCTTATCTCTGAGAAGATATGTGGTGGCTACATGCCTCTGAACTGTGTTACAATGAGGCTCCAAGGCCTATTTATTGTTGAGAGACAATGGAAAACCCTAAACAACTAGAAACATAACCCTAGGAGATGAAGTGCCAAAACTTTGGGCCCCATTTGGGTAAATTGTTACATCAATTTCCTGGGGTCGTAACTTTGGCATACAATATCCGTTTGGCTATCATAATACCTCGTTTCGAAGATCTCAAAGAGAAGGCTAGCAAAAAAATCTAATACCCCATTTGTAATTTTTTTTATCTCTCTGTTTTCCATAAAAACGTCGTTTAGGGCCTCAAAACGGCTTCGGAAGTTCACGACCCAAAAACAACTGCCAAAAATAGTAAATTGTGCTACAATTAAGGAAACTAAAAAACTGAAAGAGACAGTGTTGGCGGTCCAAGTGGAATAAGAGGGTGGTCATCAATATCCACCTGGATCAATCCTCCCCTCTTAGGAAGCAATGGTCTCCATTGTGTTGAGTGTCTCCACGAGATGGGAAACTTCTGCTGAACTTGGTCCTTGGTGAGCCACTTGCCTTGGTGTAGGAGTTGGCCAGCTTTGACAATCTGATATAGTTGGATCTTTTGTTGGCAAGTGTTCTTGACCTGTGTGTCCATAATCCAATCAGTTGTGGCTTGTTTTATGTTGTCTGGGTTTAACTTTGTTGGCGTGAGCTGTTCTGCAATGTCTGATGTGTCAAGCAATGGTGTGAAGTATGGTTGAAGACGGTCCACATTGAACACTAGGTGCATGCCAAGGAATGGGGGAATGCTGAGCTCAAAAGCATTGTTTCCCAAACCCTTGGTAATGGTGTAAGGACCATATCAGAGTGGTTTGAGCTTCCGATGGGCTTTGGTAAGGCATTCTTGCTACAAATGCAACCAGACTTTGTCACCCACTTGAAACTTGTGTGGCACCTGATGTTGATCATGTCGTTGCTTATACTTGGCATTTGACTTCTCCAAGATGTCGTGAATAGATTGGCAGATATGTTGGATGCGTTCAATAAATCTGGTTGCTTTATTAGCCTCGGACATTACATGTGTTGATTTTGTCTATGTAGTCACACAAGGCATGGCAACATCAATCAGACACATTGGTTGAAATCCTAGACCCACTTAGAAGGGGCTACGACTAGTCGAGCTATGGAGAGCTCTATTATAACTCTGTTTCACATATGGAACATTGTTATCCCAAGTTCGAGGATTCTTGGATTTGTACATGCGGAGTATGTGCATAATCATCATATTGACAACCTCTGTTTGGTCATTAGTCTTAGGATGGAAGGCAGTCGATTTGGTGAGCTTGGTGTCCAATATTGTCTAGAGGCTTGACCAGAATGTGCTTAGGAACCTGCTATCCCGATATGATATAATGGTCTGTGGGATACCAAAATATACCCATACTCGTTCAAAGAAGAGTTTGGGAGTGTCCTATGTTGTGATACTCTTCTTGCAAGCCGCCAATATAGCCATCTTAGAAAACATTTCCATGACCACAAATACATAGTCGTTACCATGCTTGGTAGAATGGGAAAAACATAGTCCATGGATATGGATTCCCATAGCTAGTTGTGAGTAGGCAGAGGAGTGTACAGGCCTTGCTTCTTGATGGTTGGGTTGGTGATGGCATAGGCAGTGCAGGATCTAATATATTTCCCAACATCTAGCCAGATTTTGGGCCAGTAAATGTACTTTTGTAGTACAACCATAATCTTCTCCACACCAAAGTGTCCTGCAACCTCACTATAGTGCGCCTCCCAAATCAGCTTGGCATGCTCACTTGAAGGAATAAAAAGGTGGCCCAAGTAGCATAATAATACATCCTAGAGGTGGAAATCAGGAACCTTCTTTCTAGCTACTAGAATTGGGTATCACTTTTGTATAGTTGCGTCCATCCAAAGGTCTCGTGACCACAAGAGTTGAGAACAATAGTCAGTGTTGCAACTGGGGACCAGTTGAGGCAATCTGAAACATGATTGGTGCTACCCTATTTGTATAAATTTTCAAGTGAAATTGTTTTAGATATGTAGACGAATTATGATGCCAATAATTTTGCAACTTCCCTTGTGTCTTTATAATTTGAAGAGGTCAGTGATCGGTGTGGATGATCGTCTCCTTCCCCGAAATGTAGTGCTTCTATTGTTTGCAAGCCTGCACGATGGAATACATGTTTTTATCATAGGTTGGGTACTTTTGAATTGTATCGAAAGTGTCTCACTATGATAGGCCACTGGATGCCCATGCTGGGTGAGGATTGCACCAATAGCATAGTTTGAGTTGGTTGTCTCAATTTCAAATGGATATTGTAGGTTTGGCAGTATTAGTAATGGTGTAGAGCAGAGGTGGTGGTTCAACTCAACAAACACCATTTGTTGGGACTTAGACTAGGAAAAGTTTTCTTTCACCCCACCCTTAGTAATCTGACTCAAATTCCAAGTGATATGGGAGAATCCCAACACAAACCTCCGCTACAAATTTGCAAGGCCCAAAAAGCTGCGAAGCTCCGTTAGAGTAGTTAGGGCTAGCCAATCCCGAATCACTTAGATCTTGTTCGGGTCCACATGCACACCACATTCATATATTATATAACCCAAATATTGGACCTATCTCATGCCAAAGGTGCTTTTCTCCAAGTTGGCACATAGTTTGTTTTACTGAAGGGTTTGAAGGACCTGCTGATTGTGTTGCAAGTGTTCTTCCCAAATCTTGCTAGAGATGAGGATGTTGTCTAGATAAACCACCATGAATGAGTTGGTGAAGGTAGATGTCATACTTTAGCCTCATAAAAGTAGCAGGGGAATTTGTCAACCTGAAGGGCATAACCAACCATTCAAAAAGGCCTTCCTTGGATTTAAAGGCGGTTTTCCATACATCTGTGGCCTCTATTGGAACCTGGTGATAACCACAATTTAGATCGATCTTGCTAAAATACTTGGCCCCCTTGAGTTGGTCCAGCAGGTCATCAATCTGTGGGATTGGATACCTGTTCCTAACAATGATTTGTTTTAGTGCCTAATAATCCATGCAGAGCCTCCAGGTCCCATCCTTCTTCTGTACAAGTACAATCGTGCTCCCACAAGGTGAGGAACTTGGTCGGATGTGCCATATCTACAGAAACTTCTAGATTTTTTACTTGATCTCTTCATTTTCTAGAATGGAGGGACGATATATCGGCCCATTGGTTAGAGGTGCTTTGGGAATCATATCGATCGAGTGCTTGACTTGACAATGCAAGGGTACCTGTGTGGTTGAGGAGAAGATGTCCCTCTATTCTTCCATGACCATATCCACATTCTTCTGTAGCTTAGAGGAACCCTTCCCAGGGGCCATAGATGTGGCTACGACCTTCCCGTTACTTTGAGAGAAAATTGGAAAGAATACAAATTTCCCAAACTAGGAGATGACCTTACTTAATTGCTTAGCATAGATCAAAGAGTTGGCGGTAGGTGGGGCTACCTCCGGTATCTAGTATAAATTAGTACCTAAAGAAATAATAATAGAGTTGGGTCTAGACTCATATAGAACATGTCGCTTCCATAAGTATGATTTTCCTAATAATAGATCACAAACTTCAAGAGGACCAACATCACACAATATCTCATCCGTGAAGGGCTTGATGTTGTAGGGAAGGCGACGCTGCTGGCTGACACGATGATCTCGTCCTTGGCGAAGCCACCTGATGGTATATTGCTATAGATATGTTGTAGTCAGTAGGCCCAATTGCTTCATGACCTCTACTGAAATGAGGTTCTTTTGGCTCTCGCTATTGAAAATGAACTACAACAAAGAACCCTTCACCCACATATGTGAGTGGAATAGGTGCTCCCCCTCTTCTGGATCTTCAAGCTCAATATTATAGATCTTGGTGGTGGCCACAGTGGCACTGGGCTCTACACCAATGATTTGCTTCCTTTTGTCATTCCCCTTGTTGGATTCTAACTCAGAGTTGAAACATGTGTCGGACTCAGAAGCCTTCATCTCGGCCACTAGTGACTGCTTTTCCTGACACTCACTTGTGTTGTGAGTGGAGGTCTTATGGAACTCACACCACTTTCCCGTGTCCTTCTTTGTATTTGTGGTGTTTTTCTTTGCTTGCAAATTCAGTGGTTTCTCTTGGGTTGCCCTGCATTATCCATGCCCTTTGCTCTGCAGTTTGGGGGCACCTTTCCCTTGCTTTGGATTCATAGATCCAAAGTCTCTCTTTTTCTGTTTAAGCTTCTACTCGATCTTGACAGCGTATCGATACATCGTGCCAAGAGATGAAATTTCCAGGAACTCCATCTCATCCTGTATGCACTTGTGTAGGCAGTCGCAGTGCTTGATTACCAAGTGTTTCTTAGAATCCTTGATATCGAACTTCATGTGAAGGGTATGGAAAACATTGTTAAACTTCAACAAGTCTTGGTCCCTTTTGTGTCGCAGTGTGGTCCACTTTATTTATTTATCCTCATAGCTCCTAACAAGGTAGTACTACTCCTTGATGGCGTCCGAGAGAAAATACCAAGTGGGTGCGGCTGAAAATAGTGAGGGCGTGCTTTCATCCTTTTGCTCACAGTAGGTTTCCCACCAGTCCTTGACGTGGGGGAGACTTTGAGAAGAGAAAAAGTAATATTTTCCCGGCTGGAAAATCATGAAAAAAATATCCTTCTAACAAATTTAACCATTTATCTATGATGTCCACATCTATCTAACCCTCAAATATGGGAATTTCAAAGTTAACTTGTACCTTAAAGTGTGTGGCGCTTCTAGAGTAGCTGTTGGAAGTAGATGTGTCACCCTTGGGTAGCCACTTAAGGATCTGGGAAAAGTTGTCCATCATCACGTTTCTCTGTCGCTCGAGGGCTTCTTTGAGCAATATTTTGAAAGGATATCCTACCCTCTCATCTTCCTTTTCTTCCCCCTTGGGAGGTTGTCTGGATTTGTGAGGCTAGTCTTGCAAAGGTTCGATAAGTTCAAACCCTAACTCCTTATATCCTGACCTCATTGGGGACATGCAAAGAAAAACAGAGAAAGAGCAGACTGCTCTGATACACTGATCTAAATTTAGACAGGAACACAACAAATTACAGATATAACCATAAATATGAAGATGCAACAAAAATGACACTTTTTTTCATTAATATCAAATATTGAAATATGCTTACAAATAGAATGGAAATAAGACTAGCTCGCGCAATGGTAGCTTATCTCTGAGAAGATATGTGGTGGCTACATACCTCTAAACTATGTTACAATGAGGCTCCAAGGCCTATTTATTATTGAGAAACAATGGAAAACCCTAAACACCCATAATAATAACCCTAGGAGATGAAGCGCCAAAATTGTGGGCCCTGTTTGGGTAAATTGGTACATCAATTTCCCAGAGTGGTAACTTTGGAATACAATCTCCGTTTGGCTATCATAATACCTCGTTTCAAAGATCTTGAAGAGTAGGCCAGAAACAAGCAAATTATATTGGTTAGGACTTTTTTGGTCTCTTTGTTTTCCCTAGAAACATCATTTAGGGCCTCAAAATGGCTCTGGAAGTTTAGGACCCGAAAACTACCAAAAAAAGTAAACTGTGCTACAATTGAGGAAACTGAAAAACTAAAAGAGACAGTGTTAGCAGTCCAAGTGGAATAGGAGGGTGGCCATCAATATCCACCTAGATTAGAAGGATTTGAATAAGTGAGTAGATATGGAAAATTGCATATACATCACAAATGGACACAATATCGATGTAGTTATTTACGATTTAAGTGAAGACATATGGGTTGTTTTCCAACGACCCAAACTAGATATCCATAGTATTGCGGCATATGATGGCCTTTAAACCCATACTCAATATGAATGTTGGGTGAAGTTGGGTGATTATTTCTTTCTTAGATTGAATTATTGTTGATTTTTCCCAACTTACAAAGATGTGAGATTAAGGCTATAACTAGGATTTTGATGTGAATATTTGATGTTTTAGACAGAATTTATGGAAGAAATTTGCATTTGTTATGCATCCATAGTGACGTCTTTCACAATAGCTGGTGTTTGGGTGTTGACATCAAGAATTGCTAATATACATACACCATGCAGTAAGCTACTTAGGTTAGTTATCTAATCTTCGAGTCTTGTTTTTCTGGTGCCATTTTGTTTTATCCATATGAAATAAAAAATTACTATACCTGTCGTATGGTTTTTAAATTTACTTACCTCAGCGATCTAATTAGTATATATATGTTTAATTCTTTATTGCTTCATAGCCTTGACTTCCTTAAATTTATTTAATTATATATAAAAATGCTCTCCTTATAATATATATACAATTACAATTTAGTTTTTTAGTGTCATTTTTTAATTTTATTTTATTATAAATAAGAGCACCTTATTTATAATTACAAATCATGTATACTATAGATTTAGCCTTTGTCTGGTTCTCATGTTACAATTTTGCTTTAGTTGTATAGAGTTCAAGTTCTTATGATCCTGCTTCACTGTTTTCCAAATAATTTGCAACAAGAAACCGTATATACTATATATTTAGTCTTTGTGGTTCTCATGTTACAATTTTGCTTTAGTTGTATAGAGTTCAAATTGGTATGATTCTGCTTCACTATTTTTCGAATAATTTATTACAAGTACACTAAGTAGAATCGAGATGTGAAGGAGTATGGAGTTAATTATTTTCAATGACAAGGAGGTTCGAGTATGTTAATATCTTTTGTATTTAATTATATGTATGAGATAAATAAGTTTTTAAAATTTTGAAATTTTGCATTTTCTTAATGAGGCACTAGAAATTTAATTTCTTGTACTACCGAATATAAATTAGAATAGATAAACATTGATTTTTAGTAATCATTTATCTACTAAGAGTTAAGTGGGATTAAATCTTATTATATGTAAACTAGTGTTAAAGAGTGCAAAACTAAAAAAGATTTGCACATCAACATATTTTTTTTATTTATTTTTTTGAATTCAAGCTTTTGTGATCCATAATTTCAAGTAACGACTATATTTGAACAATCATATTTAAATTATTAATATATTAAAAGAAAATATTATTAAGTAAAGGCTATATTAAACGGTTAGTTTTTGAAAAATAATATTTAAATTAAGCAAAGTCTTTTGGTAGAAATCACATAAGAGAAATTTTTGGCTGA
>APFE030075397.1:0-16031 GCA_000404065.3 Pinus taeda
TTTGGGGTACACCTGCTCAATGGTCTGGAATTGAATTGGGATACTTGGAATAGGAAGAGGCCGGTCCTGGACCACCAATTATTATTTATCCATTTGTTCTTTCCAGTTTCTAGCAATGCTGGCAGTCTATTCCTCTTCCTGCTCTTATTGGGCATGGACCTGGTCATAAAGTAGTTCTTAGAATTGTTGGTCCTATGGGAGGCTATCATAGGTTTCCTTTTCTTCTTTCAAGTAGATTATCATCAATATAATCTAACTCTAACCAAACTAGAAACCATAGTGCCTTGTCATTTACAAGAGGGTAGGTTTTCCACTGTAAAGTTCAAATAATTATGTGGCATGAGGACTATAATAGACATGTTCTTCAAGGAACCTCTGCTCACTTAATTTAAGCTCTTTAATGAGACTACGAGGATGCTTGGAAGGTTGCATAGCACTAACAGCACTCCACACCTTGTGGAGAGGCTTTATCCTACACTCCAAGCTGCAATGAGACACTAAATTAGGATATGATAAAACAAACTTTGCAGGAAGCCCTACAGTGTGCATGAAAAAATCCATGTTCTTCTGCAACTTATCCATGGAATCATTAAGTATATATGGGTTTCTCCTAAAAATATCCTTCATCTCATCTTCCAGGAGGCCAAAAGTTGCCCAATACTTCAAATTTTTTTTTCCAAAAGTTAAGGCATATTACTACTGACTAGAATCTGAGGTGCTTGTTAGCTCTGCTACATATCTTTGATTTCTAAAGGTCGGAAGTGAGACTGGTTCTTGGTCATGCTCAAAAGAGACTCACAACAATCATTTTCTCCTTCCCTTGCACCACTCATTCTCCCTTCCTCGGTCCTAAAAAAAGGATTAATTCCTTTATCGGGTCTGGGTTTAATTTTTATTGTAAGTCGCATCCATATGTGTATAAAGGTTGCACTCCTCGACTTCCGCTGATGCGATATTTTGATGTGATTTGATCGAAATCGCTCATCGCCCTACATAAAGGCCCAAAACTACCAAAAGAAAAATCCGATCCGACGACTCCTGTCCCACCCGATAAAGAGACTCGCCCGATATTGCAAGACAAGAAAATGAACAAGTAATTAGTAGGGATTCGGGACAAGAGAAAATTGTAGAATACATGCAGACCTCTATCTATTTCCTCTGTCCTCTACATACACTATCAAATGAAATGAAATACACCAATTCATGCATGCAAATTGATACTGAGATCACTTTTATCATACAGAGGGAGTGTGTGATGGATAGTGTGAGATAGTTTATCTCATTTGCATGTGGAGTTCAGCAATAAGTTAGGAGTCACCCAGGATTCAGGAATGATGATGTTATAGTGTTTGATCTATTTAGTTAATGAAAGTATGGAGTCCAACTTTCCAAAATCTGAATCACAAATTCTATTGCCTCTTTGGTTATTGATATCTGTCTGCATTCATATTGATATATGGAGAACAATGTGCCACTAAGAAGAAATCCAAGGCTATTATCGTCCATGAACAAACTTTTGAGGGAAAATTGCTATGAGATTTAATTGTGCTACTAATTAGCATACTGGTGTCAGCACTAGACAACAAGCATTAAGGCAACAGAGTACGAATGAGAGTGTTACCTAACATCAAATATCTTTGGGACTGCTTTATTGCAAGGTTGACTTCAATAGGGTAGATTATCTGACTCTTCTTGTCAGATGTGGCCCCCCTTCAGGGTCTTTGTCTACTGCCAAAACTGCCTGCACCTCCATCTAAGAGTGCATGTCTCCTCTTCTTCAGAAGAATTCCTTATTATTGTTACTTTTGTTATGGTTGAGGGGTGAATGTATACTGTAAGTCCTTTTCTATTGTAGTAGCAGCATTGGGACCAACCCCTAGCCCAAGCCCCTTTGGCCTCTTCCACACTGAAGGAGGCACTGTTGGTCCTCACTTCTCTTTAGCCAAACCTCCTAAGCCCTTGTAGCCCATAGCAGTCAAAATTGGTTTTTTCTTTTGGGGTACACCTGCTCAATGGTCTGGAATTGAATTGGGATACTTGGAATAGGAAGAGGCCGGTCCTGGACCACCAATTGTTATTTATCCATTTGTTCTTTCCAGTTTCTAGCAATGCTGGCAGTCTATTCCTCTTCCTGCTCTTATTGGGCATGGACCTGGTCATAAAGTAGTTCTTAGAATTGTTGGTCCTATGGGAGGCTATCATAGGTTTCCTTTTCTTCTTTCAAGTAGATTATCATCAATACAATCTAACTCTAACCAAACTAGAAACCATAGTGCCTTGTCATTTACAAGAGGGTAGGTTTTCCACTGTAAAGTTCAAATAATTATGTGGCATGAGGGCTAGAATAGACATGTTCTTCAAGGAACCTCCGCTCACTTAATTTAAGCTCTTTAATGAGACTACGAGGATGCTTGGAAGGTTGCATAGCACTAACAACACTCCACACCTTGTGGAGAGGCTTGATCCTACACTCCAAGCTGCAATGAGACACTAAATTAGGATATGATAAAACAAACTTTGTAGGAAGCCCTACAGTGTGCATGAAAAAATCCATGTTCTTATACAACTTATCCATGGAAACATTCAGTATATATGGGTTTCTCCTAAAAATCTCCTTCATCTCATCTTCCAGGAGGCCAAAAGTTGCCCAATACTTCATTTCTTTTTTCCAAAAGTCAAGGCATATTACTACTGACTAGAATCTGAGGTGCCTGTTAGCTCTGCTACATATCTTTGATTTCTAAAGGTCGGAAGTGAGCTTGGTCCTTGGTCATGCTCAAAAGAGACTCACAACAATCATTTTCTCCTTCCCTTGCACCACTCATTCTCCCTTCCTCAGTCCTAAAAAAATGATTAATTCCTTTATCGACTCTGGGTTTAATCGCTATCGCAAGTCGCATCCATGTGTGTATAAAGGTTGCGCCCCTCGGCTTCCGCCGATGCGATATTGCGATGTGATTTGATCACAATCGCTCATCGCGCTACATAAAGGCCCAAAACTACCGAAAGAAAAACCTGATTCGACAACTCCCGTCGTGCCCGATAAAGCGACTCGCCGGATCACTCCTCCCTCCTACTTGTCCACCTGCTATTCAGTCCACGTCTCTTAACTGTTCCATGCTCCCGAAGGACAAAGGTGACTAGTCTACCAGTAACAGGTGCATTTCCTCCTCAACAAAAGGACAGAGCTCGAGTAAATAACCGCATTTAATAGTTATGGGATTTCATCCTATACGACACCTTAACCACCTGAAAGGACAGCAAAGCACAGGAAAAAGATCAAAATTATCCACTGAAGCAAGCAAATGCACCAGAGACTCCATCAAGCAATTAAAGCGGTTGGTGGTCAAGTATGACCCCTCCATACTTAGAATGGCCGAGTGCCTTTGTAATGAAACTCTATATATCTCGAGAAACAAGATGTAATTAGGGTTGATGGTTGTTGTTTTTATGTAAGGTTAAACTTCTCGAGACTATAACTGCTTTCATACTTGCAGCGTCTTGTGTTCATTTTCAGCTAATACGAGCTTTTTTTGTTGTTAATTGATCATTTTCCATTTCTATTATGTTCCAGGCTATGCCTGATATGCCGTTGTCCTAAACTCTTGATGTTTGGCATTAGAGGAGTTGTCATCCTATCTCTATGTTAAAGTCTTGTATGTATCAGTGAATGAGTTATTCAGGTTTCTTTTCACCTAGTGACAGAGAGCTGTCATCTTGTCTATACATTAGGGAATTAGATTTGCAGACCTCTTTACTAGTTGCAGCTGGCCATCACAAGGTCTTGTACATCTGCTGGTGTGGTCAATATTCTCCATGTTCACCCAATCCTTTAATTGTGAGTAATTGGTGGTCTAAAGCCTTGTAGCCTAGGGGTGTTCATGCATGTCTGGAGTCAAGAAAAGTAGAAGTGGTTATCTAGCTTGAACAAGCATCATTCCTTCCATTCATCCATTTGCAACAATTAGTTGAATTTTTATGTTCCCAAGCATCTCCAAGCTACAACCTAGGAGAGTTTCTTGGGGTGATAACATTAATTGGCGCCATTGCTGGGGAGAGGAGATTGAAGCTCAGCTTCCCTGGAAGAACGACACAGTTCCAGCTTTGATGATAGACAAAGTCTGGGCACATTTCTGGTTGCAATAATCTATCTGGTGACTCTACTAGAGGACCAACCTAGTGGCGACTCCACATTATAGTTCTGGCTCAATTTGTGAGGCATACTTGGAGAAATCCTCAGAAGTCACTGGCTGACCGAGTGCCTGACCCTGAGAAGATTGTCAAGCAGTGGAAAACATCACAGAAAGGAGCATCAAGATCAAGTAAGCCTAAGAAATCTTATATATCTCTGCAAGAGAAGATTATAGCTGAGAATATACAGTTTGAAGATCTAGAGTCTAGCATTGTTGGTAAAGAAATACTCACAGAGATTCATAAAGATCCTTTTTTGTTCAGTTCTCCTTTGGATCTCAGTCTAAAGAAAGCCTCCCATACAGTCCATCGTATTCCTTTGTCCCTGTCATCTATTTCATTGATTTCTACCATCCAATCTGCCAGTACCTTTCCACCCATCCCAGTCATGGCAGGCCAACACGCACCCATGAAGATCGAAAAATAATAGCTGCTAGGTATGGACCCCTGGTCTTGCATGTTCCTTTGAATGCCATGCCTGCAGGAGAGTACCAGAAATATATGCCCAAGTTCACTAGTACAGAGAGAGTAACAGCTGAAGAACACCTTGAATCTTTCTATAGTTATGCTGATAACCTAGATATCAGTGAGGATGATGTGTGGATGAGAGTGTTTTTCCAGAGCCTTGATGGAGACGCTAGAAATTGGTTCAAAGAACTGCCCCCTAGGTCCATAACAGACATTCAAGCATTAGATGATGCATTTTTGAAGCACTGGGGAGTTAAAAAAGACCTGCTATATTACCATACAGAGTTTGGAAACCTCAAGAGGGAAAATCGGGAATCATTGCCTGATTTTAATAAAAGATTCAATTGTATGTATAGTAAGATACCTGCTGAGGTAAAGCCAACCCCCACCTCTGCCAAACTCACTTATGCCAATGCTTTTGACTTTGATTTCTGCCTACTTTTAAGAGAAAGAAGACGTGCTTCTTTGGCTGATATGCAAAATGCAACCCTAGAAGTAGAATAAAACATCATGGCTACAGAAAGGCTCGAAGGTAATGCTGAAAGGAGAAGACAGAGGGGTGAGTCATCATCATCCTCAGATATCAAGATCGATAAAATGGCCAGGATGATAGAGTCATTAGCCTCTAAAGTTTCCAAATTAAGGGTGGAGTAGCATTCAAGGGAAGGACTAGTTGCTTATACCTTTGCAAATCCAAATCCAAATCCATATAAAGGAGCAAAGCAACAGTTGCAAATTTTGTGAAGAAACAAAGATGCCAATGAATACCAAAGGGTGAAGACCCTTTTTCAGAATATAGTCATGGAAGAAGAGCAGTTTGAAGAAGATGATGAGGTCCATGGTATGGAAGACAAGGGCAGTGCCCCTTTCTTAACCAAAGTTGCCTATGAGAAGTCATTATTCAAAGGCTCTGCTCATGATTTTGTTGTCCTTGCAGAACAACAAGTTTACCAATAGAAGAAACCAATAGCAAATCCAATCTTCTTCAAAGTTCTAGCTATAGAGGTAAGAGGCCTTGAATGTTCCCCTTCTTCTATCAGGTTTCAGTTAGAAATTCAGAAGCCAAGAATACCCATGCCTCTGATTGAGCCAGTGAAGAAAGAGTCCTTCAAGAAATCTATCCTTGAAGAGCCTGAGCCTAAAGCCAGCCAAACTTCTAATGACTATGCAAATCTGCAAACTGGCCAACTTTCTGTTATCCCCAACCTAGTGATAAAAAAGGGTGAAGTCAATTCCCCGTCATCTTATGTTTCTCTATTTGTTCAAGAGACAATCCCTCATGATTTCTCCCTAGGTGTTGAGGCCAACTATAACTCAATGCCCAAGGCTGATATGGATAATCTCAGTCTTGATATTCCTAAGCCTACCCAGTTGGCCTCCACACAGCTTGAAAGGGCAGTTTGCCATATCACAAAGGAAGAAGGTGCACAGATTTGGGACACCTCCTTGGATGGGGCTTGTTCTAAGAAAGCTGCAGGAGCATGTGAAGTTTTTGTGTCCCCCACACAAGAATGCATTGATTCACCATTTATATTAATTATGCAAGCCACAAAGGACACAGTCGAGTACACAACAACCCTTATTATTCATCAGGTGTACAAAAGCTTCCATGAAGAGCATCCAAGGACGAGAGCATACAAAGAGGGGGTGAAATATAAACCATCTCTACCAAATAAGGTCAAATGTCTTAAAATTTTTGAGGTAGATGATCAAATCAATCTCATTTTGCATGTCTCTGATGAACAGGCTGACAGGCATATTGACCAAGAGAAGGAGAAAAATTTTTGATGGCCCAGTAAATGGGCAGTTTTGAAAATTATGTTGTTTAAGGTCTTTAGGCCTTAAAGTTGTAAATATGTTGTTTTATCAGTTTTAGTGTAAGCTTAATTAGAATCCATGCCCAATGGAACACTAGGAAATTTTTCTCATCTAGTATGATAGGAAAGGCAATGATCTGCAGTTCTTGAGACCTCACAGGGAGGATCTCATCCCCAGAAGGAGCCAGTGTTAGATCTGCTACATATCTTTGATTTCCAAAGGTTGAAAGTGAGCCTGGTTCTTGGTCATGCTCAAAAGAGACTCACAATGGTCATTTTCTCCTTCCCTTGCACTGCTCATTCTCACTTCCTCAGTCCTAAAAAAACAATTAAGTCCTTTATCGAGTCCGGGTTTAATCGCTATCACAAGTCGCATCCATGTGTGTATAAAGACTATGCCCCTCGGCTTCTGCCGATGCGATATTTCGATGAAATATGATCGCAATCGCACGTCGCCCTACATAAAGGCCCCAAACTACTAAAAGAAAAATCAGATTCGATGACTCCTATCATGCCTGATAAAGAGACTCACCTGATCACTCCTCTGTCGTCCAATCAGTTCCATCAAGATCGAACGCCCTTCGCTCATTTCGCACCCACAAAGGGATGGAACGCTAACGCATGATGGAGAGTAGTTTTTCTCTCTCCTCTGTCACCACGTGTCACGTGCTGAATGGAATTGCACGCCCTCACCCTTTTACCACCTAATGCCCAAAGGTGGTGCGATCGAGACTGCTTACCACTTAATCCTCTGTCCTCGCCCGATAACCGTTGCGCACCTTCCTCGCCTGACCACCGTTGGATCAGTTCCGCCAAGATCCAACAACCCACGCTTGTTCTGCTCTCGCTTCTTCCGATATACCCTGCCAAGTCATCTCTACTGTCTATCCTCCTGATCCGACGGTCGACCCTTCTCCTTCCTCCTACTCGTCCACCTGCTATGCAGTCCATGTCTCTTAATTGTTTCGTGCTCTAGAAGGACAAAGGTGACTAGTCTACCAGTACCAGGTGCATTTCCTCCTCAACAACCGCATTCAACAGATAGTATGGCTAAGAAGGAAAAGGACTGAGCTTGAGTAAATAACCGCATTTAACAGTTATGGGATTTCATCCTATACAACACCTCACCACCTGAAAGGACAGCAGAGCGCGGGAAAAAGATCAGAATTATCCACTGAAGCAAGCAAATGCACTAGAGACTCCATCAAGTAGTTAAAGTGGTTGGTGGTCAATTATGACCCCTCCATACTTAGAATGGCCGAGTGCCTTTGTAATGAAACTCTATATATACCCAGAAACAAGATGTAATCAAGGTTGATGATTGTTATTTTGATGTAAGGTTCAAATTCTGGAGACTATAACTGCTTTGATACTTGCAACGTCTCATCTTCATTTTCAGCTAATACAAGCTTCTTTTGTTGTTAATTGCTCACTTTCCATTTTTATTCTATTCCAGGTTCTGCCTGATATGCCATTTTCCTAAACTCTTGATTTTTGGCATTAGAGGAGTTGTCATCCTATCTCTATGTTAAAGTCTTGTATGTATCAGCGAATGAGTTATTTAGGTTTCTTTTCACCTATTGAGAGAGAGTTTTCATCCTGTCTGTACGTTAGGGAATTAGATTTGCAGACCTCTTTACTGGTTACAGCCAGCCATCACAAGGTCTTGTGCATCTGTTGGTGTGGTCAGTATTCTCCATGTTCACCCAATCCTTTAACTGTGAGTAATTGGTGGTCTAAAGCCTTGTAGTCAGGGGGTGTTCACGCATGTCTGGAGTCAAGCAAAGTAGAAGTGGTTATCTGGCTTGAACAATCATCATTCCTTCCATTCATCCATTTCCAACAATAAGTTGAATTTTTATGTTCCCGAGCATCTCCGAGCTACAACCGAGGAGAGTTTCTTGGGGTGATAACAGTGCCCATTTAAAAACCTTGGAAACATCAACCTCTGCTCTGAACAGAATTTGACGATACTTCATGTTAGGACACAAAAGTTTCTCTATACCATAGTTAATCAATCTAGGTGCCCAAGGTAAGGCAAGTTTTATATCTTGGGCAGTGAGACCCTGTGTTTTCATCCACTCAAACTTGGATTTCAATAGCCGATCATCATTGAAAGCGAGAATAGATGGCTTTCTGGTAATGAGGTTCCTTACCCAATCATGCGTGAACCCTGAATCTATCAAGAACCAAATGGCTTGTTTGGCTGTAGAAGTGGATCTCGTTCTGACAAAGGTTGGCCTTATTTTGAGGATTCCTGAAAGCTCAGACAGGCACAATCCACATTCGTTGAGTAAGAAATCTGAAATGAGGCACGTGTTCTCTGCTATTGGTTAACATGTGGGGTTGTCCTTAGCAGCAATAGATGTAGAGATATAGGTATGAGAATCATTTTTGATGTTTCAAAATTTCTAGTTGTTGCCTCATCCCCTGTGCAATTGCCTCAACATATCTCAGAGAAGCCTAGTCATAAATCAATCTACCAAGACCAACATGGATGGGACCATCCACAGTGTGTTCCTCATATATGCTTTCTCCATATTTCTACAGTAGTTCTTGTAGGCTACTAACGTAGTAGGTGCACTCGTGCATAAAGTTTCAAAAGGCTGTGTAATGTGACCAACAAATGAATTCCTATATTAAATAGTGTCTGCAGTAATACTAATTGATTCAAACAACAATCACTAATAAGAAAACAAACAATTCATGCCACTTTAAAGACTATAAAAGTTATAAGAATTTAAAAGGTCCCCACAAGCCAATGGTATTGGGCATTCTCTTTTACAAGTTAGCCATAATTCAGACAAACTAAAAATCTTCATGTCTACAAGTGACTAGAGGCTTTCACAGTTGTTGAGTATTTCTGGAAAAGAATTGTTTAATGGATTTTCAATCAATCTATCCTCACAAATGAATTATAGTCACAATATTACTGGTGAGCAAACAAGGATCATGACGCTGGATCTTAACCAATAGACGATCCCTTGGTTAATGCACTTAATCATCAAGACAAAGGCAATACAATCTAACTAGGACCAAACCAGAAACCATTGTGCCTTGTCATTACAAGAGGGCAAGTTTTCCATTGTAAAGTTCAAATAATTCTGTGGCATGAGGGTTGGAATAGGCATTTTCTCGATTAGTTACTTGGTATTCATGTTTTGAAAAAGATGTTTCCTGATTTTGTGCTCGAGTTTCCTATTATATTTTTTATTATAAATATTTATTATTTATAAAGCATTGGCAATAAAAAAGTTGGACACATTATATACAAGCAGAGATACCGTTTTGAATATGTTCATGGCAGACCCATCAAAATGAGCTGCATATGCTTTTATTTGCTTAAATAAGAACTGCTTTTTGATAATCGAGTTCCAACCAAAGGAAATTTTTTACCTGCAACAACTATAGTTATTGTGTAAATTACATGATAAGCCACCTTCAAAATATTAGTGGGAATGTTACAACTTATACTAGAAAATTTTGTCATCAAGGTTCTTTCTATGCGATGCTTGTGCATAACATTTGGGGCTCTGGCATGTACATTCAGATTGAAACGTAGTGTTTCCCCTTGGTATTTTCTTGCACATAATGGAGTCGTAGAAATGACTTTGCTTATTAGCATTTACTAGATAATGATTTGACTTTAGAGTTTGTTGACGTCTCTTTTCTTAGTAAAACATTTGTCTTTCCAAGAAGTGTGTCACAGAACCTGCAGAGGCTTTATAACCCCATAAATTATAATATTGCAAGACAAGAAAATGAACAAGTAATTAGGTTGGATTCAGGACAAGAGAAAATTGTAGAATACATGCCAAATATGAAAAGGTAAAAAACAGACCTCTATCTGTTACCAATTCATGTATGCAAATTGATATTGAGATCACTTTTATTGTACAAAGGGAGTGTGTGATGGATAGTGTGAGATAGTTTATCTCATTTGCAGGTGGAGTTCAACAATAAGTTAGGAGTGACCCAGAATTCGGGAAGCTATGAAGTTTATAACCTGTATCTAAAGTAGGGTCTTTTCACTTCCATCATATTGTTCAGAGAACTGTTACCTGTATTTATCAGGTTTCTTCTTACCTACTATTTTCTGTCACATCAATGCATGTTGGCCTATGGCATTGTCTACATTCAAGCATGAAAGCTAATTTTTGATGAGAATATTCGACAGGCATAGGTTTTCCATAATGTAAAATTCATTAAGAAAACAACTCGTCCATCAGAGCATGCTTATTTTAATTCCTTAAGTCACTTTATTTTATCATAATATACATGAAATGTGTGGTTTGTTCCATGGGATACCAACAAATCTAACCAAGCATTCAAATTGATTCTCAAGATTGGTCCATCCTTAATTCCTTCCTTTTCTGTTTCATATTGCTTGAAAAAAAGACTCGGGTTTAAACATCCACATTATGCTGCAAAAAAAAAAAACTAAACTAAACTTTAACTACCCTCTCAAGAGCTGATAATCCAACCACTTATAAAATATTACATGATGATGTTACAGTGTTTGATATATTTCATTAATGAGCGTATGGAGTCCAACTTTCCAAAATATGAATCACAAATTATATTGCCTCTTTGGTTATTGATATCTATCTGCATTCAGATTTATAAATGGAGAACAATGACCCCATAAATTATAATATTGCAAGATAAGAAAATGAACAAGTAATTAGTTGGGATTCAGGACAAGAGAAAATTGCAAAATACATGCAGACCTCTATCTGTTTCCTCTGTCCTCTACATACACTATCAAATGAAATGAAATACACCAATTCATGCATGCAAATTGATACTGAGATCACTTTTATCATACAGAGGGAGTGTGTTATGGATAGTGTGAGATAGTTTATCTCATTTGCAGGTGGAGTTCAGCAATAAGTTAGGAGTGACCCAGAATTCAGGAATGATGATGTTATAGAGTTTGATCTATTTCATTAATGAACGTATGGAGTCCAACTTTTCAAAATCTGAATCACAAATTCTATTGCCTCTTTCGTTATTGATATATGTCTAAATTCATATTGATATATGGAGAACAATTTGCCACTGAGAAGAAATCCAAGGTTGTTACGGTCCATGAACAAACTTTTGAGGGAAAATTGCTGTGAGATTTAACTGTGCTACTAATTGGCATACTGGTGTCAGCACTAGATAACAAGCATTAAGGCAACAAAGTACGAATGAGAGTGTTACCTAACACAAATATCTTTGGGACTGCTTTATTTCAAGGTTGAATTCAATGAAATTTTAAGGATTTTAGATTTTTCTAGTAAATAAATAAAAGAAGAATTTTTTTTCTTACATTGTGATTTCTACTATCAATGTAATTTCTCCTATTAATCAGAAAAATGAAACAATTTACAAATGCAACAGAAAAAGAAAAAGCACTCTCTTTACGGAAATGTATCAAACAAGTAACACTCTTTTAAATGCGAAAAGCTATAGCTAGCTGGAGGTTGTTCAAGGGTTATGTAATTGAATTTTCAGTGTTTTGCATAGCACTAATAGCACTCCACACCTTGTGGCAAGGCTTGATCCTAGACACCAAGCTGCAATGAGACGCTAAATTAGGATATGATAAAACAAACTTTGCAGGAAGCCCTGCAGTGTGCATGAAAAAATCCATGTTCTTCTGCACCTTATCCATGGAAACATTTAGTATATATGGGTTTCTGCTAAAAATCGCATTCATCTCATCTTCAGGAGGTCAAAAGTTTCCCAATACTTCATTTTTTTCCAAAAGTCATGGCATATTACTACTGACTAAAATGTGAGGTGACCATTGAAAAACCCTGGAAACATCAGCCTCTATTCCTAACAGATTTTGAAGATACTGCATGTTAGGACACATAAGTTCCTCTATACTGCATTTAATTAATATGGGTGCCCGAGATAAGGCAATTTTTATGTCTTGGGCAGTGAGACCACGTGTTTTCATTCACTCAAACTTGGATTTCAACAGCCGATCAGCATTGAAAGCGAGAATAGATGGGTTTTTGGTAATGAGGTTCCTTACCCGGTCATTCGTGAATCCCGAATTTGTCAAGAACTGAATGGCTTGTTGGGCTGTAGAAGTGGATTTCGTTCTGACAAAGGTTGGCCTTATTTTGAGGATTCTTGAAAGCTCGGACTAGTGCAACCCACATTCGTTGAGTAAGAAATCCAAAATGAGGCATGTGTTCCGCTAATGGGTAATCTCTGTGGCTTTCATTAGCAGAAATGGATGTATAGATATGGGTATCAGAATCATTTTGATGTTTCAGTGCAATTGTGGCTATTGTGGTTGCAGCGGCGAGTGCAACCATTTCCATTGGCAAGTGCAACCATTTCCATGGCATGTTAATTTAATCCAATGGCATCCTTGATACTCTGCAATGAATTGTAACTACTTTCCCTTCATCCAATGGTTGAACTATTTTCAATCATCTAACACATAATCTTATGGCCCATAATGATGACAAGTGGGCAAGAGAGGGAGTTCATTTCAAAGGGAATGCCTTACGGCGTAATTAACTTGCTAGATCTTAAACTTTTGTAATTTTGTAATCCATAATGATAATGAAGATGTCTTTCGCATTAATCGTATCATTAAGATTTGGTTGATGTTTAGAACCATCTAATGTGGTTCATCACAAGGGTTGATCATTTCCATCATGGGAAGCTAAGATAGGCCATTTAGATTGAGAAACAAGCAATCAATCTCACCAAGATAATGGCAAATTAAGTAGGAGCTCCTTCCCTCTCTTCTTGATTTCCATCCCTTTTTTAATTATCAATTATATTTTGAAAAGAATGATATAACCAACCTAGATCCATGTTAACCTCAAATCTATCAAGCACCGAGATGAATCCAATCTCTCGAGGTGCAAACTATTTTTTTAGTGTGAAACTTGAGGAAATGATTGCACCTTGAGAGATTTGATCTCTCAAGACACTTGATAGATCCGGGGTTAAGATGGATCTAGGCTCCTTATATTATAATATATAATATCTATATTTTCATTTATGTGTCTCTTTCTTATCGATCTCTCTATCTAACCCCCCAAACCTACACATTCTCTAGCTATGTCTAACTATCTCTCCCTCTCCCTATCTTCCCCTTCTCTATCTATGTTCCCATTTTCTCCCTCTCTCTTCCATACTACACTTCTCTCTCACTCTCTTTCCATTGTTCCCTTGTAACTCCCTCTCCTTCTCCGCCTTTATCCCTCTATGTATTTCTTCTTCCCTCCCTCTCTCTCCCCTTCCAACTCCAACTCTTTCTCCTTATCTCTCTTGAGTCCTATCTTTCTTCCTTTCTCTCCCACCTACCTCTATCTCTCCCCCACATCTCTCTCTCTCTCCCTCTCTCTCTCTAGTCCCTTGAACTTTGTCTCTATCTCCAACCCTCTCTCCTTTTCTCTCTCCACTCCATCTTTGTGTCTCCCTCTCTCTCTCTTACCCTTATCTCGTTGTCTGTCTCCTCTCTCTCTTCCCCTTATCTCCTTGTCTATCTCCTCTCTATCTCTCTCTCTCTCACACACACACACACACACACACATTTTGTCACCATCTCCATCCCTCTCTCCATCTCTTTCTCCCCTCCATATTTGTGCATCCCTCTCTCTCTTCCCCTTCTCTCCCTATCTCTATCATCTCCTCTTCTTTGTCTTCCCCCGTCTCCTCTCTCCCTCACTCTCTCTCCATCTCTTCCTTCTCACTCCCTTTCCCTCTCCACCTCTATCTCTCTATGTATTTGTTCTTTCCCCCTTCCTCTTTTAATTTTGATCCCATTGTATTGTGTTTAGGAAAGTATCTAAAAAAAAGAAAAAAACTTAATTGGTTGTAAAATATTGAATCTATATTTTGGATCAATCATGTCAACTAAAATACAATAATGGAATACTTAAAAAAACCATGCACTCTCTTTCCTCTAGTATCGTTAGTCACTTTGATTCGTCTCATCGCTTAGATACTTAGTTAGGATGGATCTGGTTTTTTATAATATTGTTTTTTTTTTACAAATTTTAAGTCTTTATATATGAAAGTATTCTCATTTTTAACTTTATTAAAAGTTAATTTAATTTCTATGGGAATATTTTCATAGCCCTAAGGATACAAGGTTTAGATATATTTCAAAATTAATTATAATTTTTTCATTTTAGATTCAATTAAAAAAATATCATAAATTTGAATTAAAATAAAATATTTTTATTGTGAAATAAGTTATGGTTTTTGGGCATGTGGTACTGAAAAGCCATGGTATTGGCCCATGGTATTGTAACAAAACATATTTACAAGTTAATAATATTCATGGTTAAGAATCTTGTCATATTGTTGTAAAATATTTTGATTGTGAAATAAGTTATGAGTTTTGGGCATGCATTACTGATAACCCATGGTATTGTCCCATGGTATTGTAACAAGGTCTATTCACAAGTATCAATGGAAAAAGTGGGGGTCAATATCTATGGTTTAGAATGTTTTCATATTGTTATAAAATCTTTTGATTGTAAAATAAGTTATATATTTTGGGAATATGATATGATAAGTCATGGTATTATAACAAAGCCTATTTACAAGTTAATAATATCCATGGTAAAGTGGAGGTGAATATCCATGGTTAAGTATATTTTCATACTCATACAATATTTTGATTGTGAAATAAGTTATGTTTTTTTTGGGCATGTGGTATTGAAAGCCATGTTATTGGCCCATGGTATTGTAACAAAGCATATTTGTAAGTTAATAATATCCATGGTAAAGTGTAAGTGAAAATCAACGGTTAAGAATATTTTCATACTGATATAAAATATTTTGATTGTGAAATAAGTTGTGTTTTGGTCATGTGGTATTGATAAACCATGGTATTGGCCCATGGTATTGTAACAAAGCTAATTTTTACAAGTTAATAATATCCACAGTATAGTGGGGATGAATATCCATGATTAGGAATTTGTATTGTTATAAAATATTGAAAGGGTGAAATAGGCTATGGCTTTTGGGCATGTGGTATTAATAAGCCATGGTATTGAGACAACGTTTAAATGTTTACACTCATCCCTAATATCGCTTTTTAACTTTTATTTTTATTTTTTAATTAGGCCAACATTTAAAATTGTTTACATACTTGAATTACATCTACACATCTAACCTATACTGGGTTGTAGAACACCTCTCAACCCAATAATAATAATCTGATTTTATAAATAATTATATTAATTCATATTCTAATAATTAAATATTAATATTAATTTATTCAATTATTTTTAATTTAATATATATATATATATATATATGTGTGTGTGATTATTTCAATTGTTTTAACCCCTTATGTCTAAGGGTAACTCCTACAATAATTCCCAACTGCTAATTTTGGAGGCAAAAGCATATTTACTATTTACAGTTATGGATCGATTAATTTTTTAACTTTTGTCTTGAGGATGAACCACATTATATGACAAGATGTGATTAAGCAAAAAGATATCTCCATTATATTATTAACTTGTAAATAGGCTTTATAACAATACCATGGGCTAATGTTGTGACTCATCAATACAA
>APFE030075403.1:2187-76019 GCA_000404065.3 Pinus taeda
TCTTACTCATCCCTGGTCGAAAATAGAGAGGCAAGTGTCAGAGGGGAAGCTTTTGGAAGATTCCATGATCTTCCACCTAGCATTTTTGTCCCTGCCATTTGTCCATTCCCGACCATCGCACCCTACAGAGGAGAAAATCAGTATGCATCACACCTTGTACACTGGGAAGGTGATATGCATCGCATCCCCTGCATTGAGCTTTCAGTATGGTCTAGTTTTGACATTTATGAGCAGTTTTCAGTGGAGAACTTCTGGGAGATGATGTAATCAGTTGACCTTGTTCCTTTAGGCAGTGAAGCAACACTTTTAAGGACTTAGGAGCCCTTATTTTATGGACATTTGTGATTGGGGTTGAAGTTCCCCAAAATTTCTATAAAACTTTCTGTTCTTTAGGAAGGAAATAAAATGTAACAGATAGAAATGCACAGTATTTGTTGAGTTTTGCTTGCTCAATGATTAAGGAAAAAGTAAGTAAATATTACAACAAGCTGTTACAGATGGACTCAAATATTTCGGATGAAAGAAATTACTCTCTGTATTGTATTTCTCTTCTCATGTACTAAACCCCTCCATGATTATATTACATTGATTTTTATACTATGTTTAAACAGTTACTCAAATTGTTCTTGGTTACCATACAGTTACTCTTTGTAGTTACATAGTCGATAATCATGCTGGGTTTTTCTTGCACTGTAGGATTTACAATATTATAATTTGTTTATGAACAGACATCTGTAAGATGGACTAAGAAAAGGACGAAAAAATGTAACTGTTATGACATTATCCTAACTATACTATTCCTAATATTCCTTAACTAATAATAAGAAAATAAACTAGTTTCTAGACACTGCTTTATTCATTAAATGCAAATGAAATTAAAAGACTTTGAACCTATCCTCCTTGGCTGAGACCAACACCCGGTCATGATGCCCTTAGCTGGATTCTCTTGCATTAAGCTCCCAGGGTAAGAAAAATTCATGACTCTGGTCCATGAGCTTCTCGACTGAATAACCCACCTGCTCTATCTGTCTAGCGTTAAGCCACGAACTGTCCTCAATAGGATGGTTCTTCCACTTGACCAGATATTGCAGATACTCTTTCTACCAAGTTCACTTGGCCACTTGAGTGTCAAGGATCCTCTTGATCTCGAGGGGCTAAGCAAAGGAATTTGTCTCGTCCAAGTATCACTTCCTTCCTGTGTGTCCCATGTAGGTCATGCGATACTGTCTACCACATTAAAGATGGGTGAGATGCCTATTCCTGGTGGTAGTTGCAATTCATAAGCATTGGTTGAAAATTTCTGGAGAATTTTGCAGGGGCTTATTTTTTTGTACTTCAGCTTGTTATATGCACCTTTCTGAAAACACTCCTTGCGCAAATGCATGAGGACTTCATCCCCCACATTAAACTGCACCTCTCTCCATTTCAAATATGCTCACTACTTATATTTTTGACTGCTATCCTGCAGCTTTATTTTCACCTGCTTGTGTAAATCATTCATCGCTTTAGCGAAATCTTCCCCATCAGCACTCTATCTTTCTTGCTATCCTAGATCTTGTAATTTGTGCACTCTGCGATGATGCATGCCATATAAGATCTGAAAAGAACTATAACCCGTGCTATGATTGGCCAAGTCGTTATAAGAAAAATCTGCCTAGGCAAGTACTCGATCCCACATTCGCGAATTTTCACTGATCAAACTTTGTACAGGTTCCCCAGACTTCTGCTTACCACCTCTATTTGCCCGTTGATATACGGGTAATAAGCAGAGCTAAAACTAAACTGCATGTCCATTTCCTTCCACAGGGTGCACCAGAAGTTCCCTATAAACTTCACATCCCTGTCGGAGAGAATGGACTTAGGTAAACCATGTAGCCTGATGATCTCTGTAAAGAACAAGTGGGCCATGTGAGTGGCATCGCTGGTTTTTCTGCAAGGGATGAAATTTTCCATCTTCGAAAACCGATCTACTACTACCATCACTAAATCATAACCCTGTTGTGTCCTTGGTAGACCCAAGATGAAGTCCAAGTTGACTGAGTCCCATGGTCTGCATGGAATGGGCAATGGTGTGTAGAGTCCCGTATTTTGACTATGTCCTTTTGCCAACTGACACACTTTACACCTGGTCACAAATCTCTGCACATCCCATTACATTTTTGGCCAATAATAAAAATGGTTGAGCTGCTCTACTATTTTTTCTACGCCGAAATGTCCGACTAGACCTCCACTGTGCTTCTCCCGAATGATATTCTCTCTCATTGAGCAATCGGGAATGCATAATTGTCCCCCTCTAAACAATAACTTCTCTTGCAAATTATAGTCCAACCATGGACTATTATTTCTCAGCAAAGGGTTTTGATAGGCTTCATAAGCCTCTTTGAAATCTGTGTCAGTCTGATACAAGTCTTTTAAATGCTCAAAGCCCAACACTTATCATACTCTCCTGCAAGAGTAAGGCTCTTCTACTCAACGCATCCACCACCTTGTTGGCTTGCCCGCTAATGTGTTTCAACACAAAGGTGAAACTCTGCAAATATTCAACCCACTTAGCATGCTTTTGATTTAGCTTGTGTTGTTGCATCACATATTGCAGTGCAGAATTATCCGAGAATAAAACAAACTCATTCCCCAGTAGATAGTGTCTCCAATGCTTCAGTGCTTGGATGACAACATAGAATTCCTTGTCATAGGATGAATACTTCTACCTGTTTTCATTCAACTTCTCACTGAAAAACACAATAGGTTTGTCTTCTTGGCTAAGTACAGCTCTAGTGGCCATACCATTTGCATCACAGCTAACCTAAAAAAGCTTTTTAAAATATAGCAATCTCAGGATCTACCTTTTTGTGATCTTCTTCTTTAGTAGTTGAAAACTCCTTTCTGCTACCTCGGTCCAACGAAAAGGTTGACTTGCATTCTGTATAGTGTCCAACATAGGTGCGCAGATTTCAATGAAATTTCTTATAAATTTTCGGTAAAAACTTTCCAACCCATGAAAACTACGTACCTCAAACAAACTTTTAGGGGATGGCCAATTGAAAATTGCTGCAATCTTCTCTGGGTCCATCTTCAACTCGTTTTTTGCAATCACGAAACCTAGATAAACCATTTTTTTTGGCAAAAAAGTGCATTCTTTTAGATTTATCAGCAGCTTATTCTACTGCAATTTTTGTAGCACACTTCGAACATGTCGAAAGTGTTCCTCCCTCGTCTTGCTGAAATTAATATATCATCCAAGTACACTATTACAAACTTTCCAATAAATTCTTTCAGCATTTCATTCATCAATCGCATAAAGGTACTGGGTGCATTACTCAGTCCGAATGGCATTACCAGCCACTCATACAGTCCTTCATTGGCTCTAAAGGTTGTCTTCCACTCATCCCTTCCCGGATTTGAATCTAATGATACCCACTCTTTTAATAAATCTTTGAAAAATATGCTGCCCCGCTTAGGCAGTCCATCATGTTGTCCATCTGTGGCAGTGGAAATTTGTACCTGATGGTGATCTTGTTGATGGCCCTCGAATCTGTGCATATTCGCCATTCTCCTCCTTTCTTGGGAGTGAGAACCATTGGAACTGCGTAGGGGCTCAAACTCTCCCTTATTAGCCCTTTATCTAGCAATTCTTGCACTTGTATTCTGATCTCCTCATTGTCTTTGGGGCTCATCCGATACACTGCCTTATTCGGTAGACTTGCTCCAGGTATAAAGTCAATATGATGACTTATACTTCTCTTGGGAGGAAATTTATCTGGTAAGTCATCTACTACTATATCGCTGAATTCCTGCAGCATCTGCTGAATTTCCACAGGAAAATTTGACACCTTTGTGTGTAGTAGCATCGTCTTCGCTCTTCTTACAATAGCATAGCTTACTTCACTATCTTCAATCTTCTTCAAAAACTGTTTTCCACCCATTAGTAACACTCTCATCCCGCTTGTTTCTGCTATCTCTTCTTCCTTGATGGGCACAAGTGTATGCTTGATCCCATCTTTGACAAACTTATAACAGTTTGTCTTCTTGTCATGCACTACCTTCCTGTCATACTGCCATGGCCTTCCTAACAATATATGACATACATCCATCGACATTATATCACAAATAACCTTATCCTTATATCCACCAATATGGAACTCAACTTCGCATTGCTCATCCACCAACAGCTGATGGCCTTTTTGCATCCATGATACCTTGTAAGGAGTGGGATGCTTCAATCGCTTCAACCGTAACTTCTCTGCCATTTTCGGGAAACGAGATTATCTATGCTCCCACTATTGATAATTAGCTTACAGCATTTTCCATGTGACTTACAAACTATCTAGAACAATGCTTTCCTTTGATTTTGTTCAGTTGTTTCTTTGGCTGGTTTCAGCAACACTTTGTTCAAGACTAAGGCTTCCCCTGTTTTCGGCACATTTTCTACTTCTTGGGGACGTGCCTCCGCTTCCTTAGGCTGTGCGACATATGCACCTCTTTGTCCAGCTTGTTCCACCTTAGGACACTCAAAAGATCTATGCCCCCACTTGTGGCACATGTAGCACTAATAGTTAGCTCCTTTGCCTTGGCCTTTTCCTCTTCCTCGCTGATATGGCTTGCCACCTCTCATGCTGTCTCCTTTTTTTGTTGTCCCAAAAGTTTTGGAACTGCTGCCTTCTTCACTATTACTGGCAGTTTTCCCTCTGCCATAAGATTGTCCTCTTCCTCTAATGATTCCCCATCCTCTCCTAGCATTTTGTTTTCTGGTGATCTTCTCCTCTGCCTTCATAGCACTCTGGTATGCTTCTTCTATATTTTTTGGGGAAAGAATGCTGATTTCATCTAATATTTCTAATATCAAACCATTTACATACCTTTCTATTTTCTATGGGGTGTCCTCTGTATAACCAACTCTTAAATTTACCCAGTAGAATTATTCAATGTAATCTCCTACTGTCATCCCTTTCTGCTTCAAATTATGCACTTGCCGATGCAGTGCAATATGGTAATCCTTGGGCAGAAATGTGCCTTTCAACTTGGCCACCATCCTTGACCATTTCTTTATTGGCAACTTGTTCATCCTCCTTCTCTCTGTTTGGACATTGTCCCACCACAGGGCTACGTGTCCCTTCAACTTTGTCATTGCAAACTTAACTCTCCGATCTTCACTAACCTCTTCACACTCAAAATATTTGTCCAGTTCACTTATCCAGTCCAACAGAACCTCTGTGGACAAGCTGCCATCATAATTTGGGATTTCTAGTTTAGGCTTGCTACTCGCCAATAGGACCAACCTCAACAATCTCATTTTTGGCCCTTCTTCATTCGATCCATTTGTTGTCACTACAACTTCTTCATCATTGTCATCTCCTACCTCTAGATCCCTTCTCCTTCCTGCTTCAACTACCTCTAAACGGGCAGTAAGGATCCTGATTTCCTCCTGGAATCCTTCATCTGCTGCTCTCCGAGTACCCCTTCCATGTCCTCGTCTTCCAACTTCCATCTCTCAGAAAAACTCTAAATCTTGCTCTGATACCACTATGATGGGACCAGCTCGTAACTCCACTATATAATGTTTAACAATGATAAAATAGTGCTCTAATTTTTGATTGAATGATTAATAAATGATTTGGGTTTTAATACATGTGATTAGGCACTAATCATATGATTGTTCTGGATATTCGTTGGATGGTATTTATGTCAAATTTTAATGATGTTGTGTTGGCAGTCCTTGCCTTGGTTACTGTTTCCCGCTCTTGGTTTACGCCAAAACCCTGCGTTCTTGGTCATTTCTTCATTTTGCACTTGTATTTTCGCTACGCCGAGGGTTTGGACTGGTAGTAAGGGTTTGTGCTATGAATGTATGGAGTTTGGCAATAGACTCTGTGCGCACCCAGTTATGGGTTATACTATTTGTTTGTCTGACACCTTCGTTTGTTCTGGTGACATCATTGTTTGGCTACTTGGGCATAGTATGAAGGTTCTTCCCGCCTGTGTAAGAGGGTTTCAGTTATTCCCGTCTGCTTTGTTACTATCCTTGTCCCTGCTCCACTATTTTCATTTCCTTGTAGTTTCTTCGGTTATTTTCTTTCGTTAATGGTGTTGGCTAGTTGAATTGTTTATTGATTAAACGATCAAGTGCCACATTAATTGTCAACCTGGGAAAGTCTTTTTATTCCAAAGGCCACTGCGTACTATTTGTACTTAAATTCTAAAAGCATTGAAAGCTGTAGTATACTTAATTCCTGTAATACGTTATCACAATGCTGAAAAGAATTAATTGAAATTACAGATCTAAGAAACAAAGAAATGGATGCTCTGTTGGCAGAGGATCAGGACCCTATCCTCCAGATGAGGACGTTCAGCACCTGCCCCTGGAATCAGATTGCTAACACAAACTGCACTCAGATTCACCGGTGAAACACACTTGCACAATGTCGAATAGCTAGATAAAACAGAGTGCTAGCAAAACAGAAATTCAAGAGGTAATGCTACAAAGTCCAAAACAGAGTATCTGCAAAAAGAAACTACCACACACTTACACACTTGACAACAAAGTAAATGGGTGAATCTTGTGAGGAAGGTGGGCCCAGTCCTTCTCACAAGATTCCCCAGAATGCGAAGAATAGCTTAAATACTCAGAATGTTCTTCTATTCATCCGTCAAAAATTCAGATACAGTGAAGTTCAGAATTGCTGATAGTTTTACAAAATGCTTTTCCAGCCTCCTTTGACTAATGTAGATGTCTCCTCTTTATAGAGGAGACATCTATTACAATAGATTGTTACGGTTCAGCTGTTTGACCCGTTTAATCAAAAATAAGAAATACAGAGATGCTGTTGCAACAATATAATGATATATTCTTTGTTTAGACTGTTACACAGCTAATAACTGTCTTCGTCCGTCTTCCTTGGGATATGCACATTCCTCTCGCCGATTCCCCGTGCTATTCTGGTTCTGAGTTCGGGTAGCTGTGTTCTTCTTGTTTTGGACAATTGCTTGATTTAACCATGTCTCAGATAATTGCCGTTGTGATTCTCAGCTGGTGCAAAAATACCCGCTTTAGATAATATCTGTTGCTGACTATATCAACTGCACAGTTGCTGCTTCTGGTGTTGCAGCAACTGCGTAGTTGCTGTTTTTGGTGTTACAGCAACTGTAGGTTATAACTCCTGCGGCTTAAGACATTTACTTAGCAATTCAGTTAGCTTTCCAAAGAGAAATACATAGGTACTTACGAATATGCAGTGAACAATTAAACATATAGATATGCGGGAGGTTACTCCATACCTTGGGGTAATCAAGTCATTGTACAATCAAAACTTATAACTTATGACTGAAAAAGGATAATATTACGATGGAAATATAAGGTCAAAATTGGTCAATTCTGGATCCTAACATCCCCCCAACTGAAGATATTGCATGTCCCTATGCAATGTTTTACTCTGAATCCGAATCGGAGTACTGGGATCAACAATGTAAATTACTGAGACAATATCTGTAGGAGGTGATGTCGAACCTTTTTCTGAAACCACAGACAATCTATATCTGTCTCCATGCTACTGCCTCCTCCTTAGTAGATAACCCAAACTGACCCTTATATTGTTCACCGGGTAACCATAAAAGTGGAAATTTAAACTTGTAGCCTATCCAACTCTCAGCACAGTGTTGCATGCATTTAATATAAAAAGGTACCCTTGTAAGTGCTACCTGTAGATTTGCTGGATTGTAAGGATGATATTCTTTCCTTTCTTTGGGACAGTTTTCCCAAAAGAGATTATTTGCTCTAACGACCAAGGGCACTTTGGTTCTCAAATAGTGCTGACAGTCCTTCAGGACTGTTGCTTGCAATTGTCTGAGATGATTTTTCATATCAGAATTCTTTATCAATGCTTGGTGTTGTACAATAAAAGTAGCTGCATTCTGTGGTTCCGCCCTAATCCACAGAAGACAATTTTGTTCATTATGTTGGGCTGAGACGAAGGCATTCTGCCATGTGAGCTGGTTGGCTAAGAAAGAAATAAAGGCTCTCAGCTGTATATCACCAAACACAGGTAGCATATTCTTGTCCCTTTCTTCAGATACTTCTTCATTGTGTAGGTAAAGCTCACATAGCAGGTTTTGGTCATTATTAGGTGCCTCTGCAAAAGTTTGCATAAACTGTTCTGCTGTGACCACCTGATAGGGTCTCCCTTCTCTTACAGCTTTTATCTGCAAATATGTCAATCTATCCCTTAAAAATGTTGCATAATTAAAAGATGGCTTCCTCATAGCCAGTATTCTTTGAAATAATGTGAACATCTGGGTTATTCTGGTTTTCAGCTCTGAGATTTCTTTATATTGAGCCCTACATTGCTCAATTGCTTCCCAATTTTTGTATGCGTGATTAAACCAGGTTCCTTTCTGTTGTTCAAATGCTTTACCCTTTGACTGCTCATACTCTTTACACCATTTTCCTTCCAAAGCCTGAAAGCTTTCTGTTTCTGTACATGCATCATTAACAGAGGGAGACTCTGTCTGTGTGTAAGCATCAGTAAGAAAAATCTGTTTTGTTGGAGTAGGCTGGAATACTCCCTCATCTTTTTCTCTGTTTGCAGCTAGTATCTCATCCTGTTGCTGTCCTGATTCATTGTGTGCTGTGGTAACTGGGGTAGGCCGGGGTAGATTTGTATCTTCTTGCTCCTTTGCTGATTTCTGTGTAAAAATTTCGTCCATAATAATTTGGGTGAGCCGTGGTGAGTCTATCTTTCCTCCTGCTTTTGTCTCTGCTAAGGGGCTTACTGGTTCTTGTGTTACAGTAAGTTCTCTGATTTGATCTTTCTCTTCCAGATAGCCTGTTGGTTCTTGTGTAACAACAGGTTCTTCTGTGTGCATTTCCTCTTGGGAGCCTGTTGGTTCTTGTGTAACAACAGGTCCTTCCATTCTAGCAGAGGGTTGTGATATTTCTGTCTGTGCAGCAGCAGGTCTTTCTGTGTCATCTACAACAGTGGCAACATTCTCTCTTGGCTCCGCCACTACCTTGTATCCTGCTTGGGTATATATTTCGCCACAAGTGGCGCACATATACTCATTGTCTTCGCTTTTCTCTGCTACCGAGGCCACTCGCGCTAAAACATGCAGGCTGAATTCCTTTTGATATGCTTCTTTAATCCTTATCATCTCCTCTTGGTAATCTTGAATCTGTAATCTTAGGAATTCAATTTCCTCTTGCAAGGCAAGTATAGTGGGTTGATCTTGCGGGGCAGTAGGCTCCAGTGGAGGCAGGGGTTGCATTTCATCATCCTAGTCAATATTCCCCATAGGTGGTTCTTGTGTATCACCTGGGGACTTGGCTGGTTCTTGTGTTACAGCCATTCGATCCTTATTATCTTGGGTGTCGACAGCTGGTTCTTGTGTATCAACTACCTTAACATATGATGCCACGAAGCTATGAACGTTCTGCATTTCCACTTTCGAGGGTGAAGGGGATGGACTTTGGGGGTGGGTGGGGGTACGGATTTTTAAAGTAATGGGTGGTGAACTAGGGGAATTCGGAATTTTGGCTACTAACGATGACCGGGTTCTTCATTTTGGTAGGAAAGCCGTAAATGTGGGCATTTTCCTTTTCAGGTCAATTTCAGAGGTAGTAGCCGGAGCAGCAGATGTTTTAGCTGAAACCCTGGTTTTTCTTCTTTTTGGTGGGGTTTCCTTTGTCTGACGCTTTTTTCTCTTACGTAGGGAAATGGGGATATCATCGTCAGAGTCATCGGTAGAAATGTGGAGTATGGGGGTGGAAGGACTAGCCTTTTCGGGGGATGGGGTTGTTTCTGCGGTTACTTCTGCTGCTTGATCGTTTTCAACAGTTTGTAGAGATGTTTGATGGGCTTGTTTGGGAATGCATTCTGCCTGCTGAAGGTTTTGCAGGGGGATTTGCTCGGGCATATCCTCTACTTGCTGAGGGGGATCATCTTCTGATTGGGGTATTTCAGCTTCCTGCGGGGGATGAATGGGGGGTGGCGGATTATTTAAGGCCAGGCCTCTATTAATGAGCAATTGGATTAACCGGTGGTGTTTTAGGGACAGAAGTGGTTGCTTCGCATTAACAGCATATCGTGACATATTCTTAAGACAACCCAATAAATAATATGGCATATTTATCAATTGACCATTTCTTAAGTGATTTAACAGCATGAAATCATGCTGGTAGATTACCTGGTAGCGGCCCTCGCACGTCAGGTATTGTTTGACGAATTCGGCAATTCTTGGCCATGGTGGAGGTAACGACCGCAGTGCTACTCCTCTGCCCTTAGGTTCTATCTGCTCGCCTGGTCGTAAGAAATCCTGCTGCGCGTTGAGAATCAAATGCTTCCTGCTGAACCATCTTATACCGTTAGTTGGTAGCCCAGTGGCTTGAGCTATTACTTCTTCTGTAACTGGAATTTGAATTCCCTGCACGACAGAGAATCCCTCTCTTAAGTTGCGTACGAATTCCGGGACTTGTTGCTTGTTAAAGTCTGGAAGTCTCCTGAAATATTCTATCCAGCCTGCTTGCAAGAATATCTGGTAAATGTCCGGATAAAGTTCCAGGACTGCTGTCGATGCGGGTTCATATGTGATAAGAGGTCCTCCCATGGCTGTTGCTCAGTAAATTTCCAAGTTCAGAGCCGAGCTCCCGATTTCAGGTCAGAGTAAAGCGTCGCAAATGGTAGCATGCAGTGATAGGGTGACTTTTACATATTACCGGGAGAATTAAGGGTGGCGGCAGTTGGCGTGGTATATCATTATTGGAATTGCTTTGGTACTCCCCCCCTCTACGTGTGAGCGATTTGATTGGAAATATAACTAATTGATGGTCCTATCAGCTTTCACCGCATTATCTATTATTTAATGCCCATTGATAAACATGCGTACCTTGTATTTTACCTTTTTTGATTGCTGCGTCAAAAAGTCTTATCTCGTCTTCCGCTGAGTCACAATGATTACCACGGATTTGAAGGTGTGGGAATATCGGTAATTTGTAATGATAATGACGGGAATGATAGTCAGATGTCATAGTCGTCATAAGGAGCGGTATCTTTTATCGTAATTTATTGCTTGGGGCTACAGTGATAACTCTCGTTCTCATGAGTGAATTTAACCAGGAAAGAGTATTTTGTGTCCGGGAAACGGTATTGGAACACCAAAATTGGTGTTTGGTGATAGGGAATTACCGGAAAGAAAAAGTTGTGAGGATGGGAAATGTACTAGAGTGATGGGAGTCAGGAAATGATGCTGTACTCATGGGAATGATATTGCAGAAATGGAAATGATGTTTTTGGATAGCGGGGGGTGGTGTTGCAGCAACGGGAAATAATGTTGCAATACAATAAATGGTGTTGCAGCAATGGGGATGGTGTTGCAGCAACGGAATGTGGTGTTGCAGCAACAGGGAATTCCACGTTCGCGCATTAACCTCTTCGAAACTTCTTGTCTTCCGGCTTCCTCCCAAGCTAAAATCTGCAAAATACTGAAATATAATATCGTAATCCTTGACAGGATTTATTAGTTTCTTTAAAAACATAATATCTAACCTAAGGAATTGCATAAGTAATAAAAATTCAAGTGCTTTGAGGGGTAGCAAGTTCCCCTGGAAAGGAATACTGTTTTATTGCCATGCAGGTGGTTTTAAAATCTTCCTTAGAAACCGGCCGCTGGTATAACCAAAGTCGGTAGCCATTTACTAACAGTGGTGTTCTGCTCCCATCAATTGTTAAAAGTCTAACTATCCTGTTTGGAAAAACAGCATCCACTTCATATGGTCCTAACCACCTTGTTCTTAATTTGCCCTGAAAGTTCTCAAAACGAGAATCATAAAGTAGAGCCCAATTACCTTTCTGGAACTGCTTTTGCTTGATGGTTTTGTCATGCCATTTGCTTCTTTGCTGATGTATCATCATTGTTTGATGGACGGCTTCCAGTCTTTTCTCGTCCAATTCCTGAAGCTGCTGCAACCTGGCTGTCTGTGCATCAGTTAAATCTAGGTTAACAGCTAAGGCAGTTCTCAAGGTTTTGATTTCAAATTCTACAGGGAAAATAACATTCTTTCCAAAGACTAACTCATAGGGTGAAAAGCCTGTTGTATTTCTCCAAGTAGTTCTATAGGCCCATAAGGCTTCAGGTAATCTCTGAAACCAGTCCTTTCTGTTCTCCTTTATCGTTTTTGTCAAGATGGCTTCAATGACCTTGTTGGTACTTTCCACCTGCCCATTTTCTTGGGGGTGGTATGGTGTAGTCATTTTGTGCTTGATATGATATTTCTGGAGCGTGTCTTTGAAGCCATGGGAATTAAAAAGAGGTCCTCCATCAGTGACTAATTCTCTGGGTAATCCAAATCTAACAAAGATTTCTTCAAATAAGAATGTTAGTACTGCTTCTTCATTAGCTTTAATGAGTGCCTTGGCCTCTACCCATTTAGTCATATAATCCGTGCATACTAATATGTACACTCTTTGATTAGATGGAGGATTAATGGGACCTACAAAATCTAATGCCCATTTCTCAAAAGGTTCAAGAGTTACCTGGGGATTGAGTGGCATTTCATCTCTATGGTTAGGCTTGCCCATTCTTTGACAGCTGTCACATGCCTTCACATATTTTCTGGCATCTTTGAAAAGTGATGGCCAGTAATATCCCATTCTAAGTACCTTGTGTGCTGTTCTTTTGTCTGCAAAGTGTCCTCCACAAGGGTCATTGTGACAAGCTTTTAGTATATCATAGATCTCGTCTTCCCCAACACATCTCCGGATCTCCTGATCTATCCCTGTATGAAACAGACATCCGCTTATCCAGCTGTACCTAGCGCTCTGCTGAATGATTTTCCTTTTTTCTCTGTGCGATAGGTGTAATGGTAATTTCCCTGCAACTAAGTAGTTAGCAATATCTGCATACCAAGGTGAGTGGGCAAAGACTGCAAATAGATACTCATCGGGAAAAGAATCATCTACTGGAATATTTTCATTAGTTTTTAACCGAGAAAGAAAGTCAGCAACTACATTTTCTTTTCCTGGTCTATCTACAATTGTGATATCGAATTCCTGCAATAACAGTAACCATCTAGTGACTCGGGCATTTGTAACAGATTTACTCATTAAATATTTAATGGCCGAGTGGTCAGTATGCACAAAAGTAGTATAACCAATGATGTAATGCCTAAATATGTTGATAGCATAAATAACTGCTAGAAATTCTTTCTCAGTGACCGTATAATTAAGTTTTGCGGGAGTCATGTTTTTACTAATGAAGTAAATGGCATAGGGAAGAACATTTTCTTCCTGTCCCAGGATAGCTCCTATGGTAGTGTCTGAAGCATCAGAGGATATGTGAAAGGGGAGTGCCCAATCTGGTCCTCTTAAAATGGGAGCTATGGACAACTGATGTTTAAGCTGATCAAATGCTTTTTCACAATCATTAGTCCACTTAAATTCAACGTTTTTTGTTAATAACACAAACAGAGGGGAATCTATCTTAGAAAAATCTTTGATAAATCTTCTGTAGTACCCTGCATGTCCTAAGAAGCTTCTTACTTCTGTCTGGGTTTTGGGAATAGGGAGGGTCAAAATTACTTGTATTTTCGCAGGATCGACTTGAATTCCTAATAATGAAACATAATGGCCTAATACAATGCCTTCATTCATCACCATATGGCATTTCTCAGTACTTAAGGAAAGATGTGCTTCAATACACCGCTTAAGTACTTTTTCAAGATTCTGCAAAGCATCTTCAAAGGCAGTTCCATAAGGAGTGAAGTCGTCCATAAAAATCTCTAGAGAATCATTTACCCATATCAGAAAAGATACCTATGACCGCTCTCTGAAAATGTCGCTGGTGCATTAATAGACCAAATGAGAAACCTTTCATAAGGAAAAGGTCCCCCAAGGGCTAGTAAAAGTGGTTTTATCCTGGTCCTGGGGTGCAATCCTTATCTGATTATAACTGCTAAATCCATCCAAAAAGGAAAAGAACTTTTTACCAGCTAAGTTATCTAATACCTGATCAATGAATGGTAACGGGAAATGGTCTTTTTGGGTGGCCTTATTTAGGGCTCTATAGTCTACGCATACTCGCCATTTCCCATTTTTCTTGGGTACTATTACTAGCGGAGAAACCCATTCACTATCAGATATGGGGTATATAAATCCTGCATTTAGCAATTTTTGAAGCTCTTCTTTTACTATTTCCTTTAGATTGGGATTCATCCTTCTTTGGGGTTGACAAACTGGACGAGATCCTTCTTTAATATAAATATGGTGAGTGCACAGTTCAGGGGAAATCCCTTTCATGTCTGTGTAATCCCAAGCGAATGCCTCCTTATTTTCTTTAAGTAGCTTCATTAACTGTTGTTTTTGATCGTCTGTTAGGTTAGGATTTATATTTAATGTTTTTCCTGGTTCGATTTCTATTGTCACACTTTTGGAGGGACTGCCAACTAATATCTGAGATGAATTTTCAGTTTCAAGGTTGTTCTGGGATTCTGATTCTAGGATTGTAGTGAGGTGATTATGTATCTCTGAGCTAACCGAAGAAGGTTCAGAAATAAAGTTGTTGATTAATTCATCTTCGATTAAGTTTTTGAGAGTTAAATCTTGTCTGATTGTTAAAATAGGTTGGGTTTCCTCATCCTCATAGTCTACCCATATTGAATTATCGTTATTAATCATGGGTGTGGCATGAGGGTAAAGAGTCAAGTGTTTAGTTTCCTGCCCATTGGATATTGTCATTGATCCAGATCTACAGCTGATGAAAGCATCTGCTGTAGCTAACCATGGTCTTCCTAGAATTAGTGGATGACCCCCCAACTTTGTTTTAGTTTGTAACACCACAAAGTCGGCCGGGTAATTCCAAGATTCTACAGAAATTACCAGGTCTTCAATCACGCCTTCAGGTTGAATCGTAGAGCGATCAGCCAGCTCTAAAATGGTTGGAGTTTCCCTGATTAAATGTTTCAACTGCAGTAATTGTGTTGTTTCAAGTGTCATAATATTTATTGCTACACCTAGATCCACTAGAACTTTAGAGACAAATGTCTTGCTGACCTGAACTGTTACTGTAGGGTGACCAGGGTCACCATATTTCACAGGGGGGTCTTTTTCTATCATTAGAGCGGTCAGTTCTCCCATCACATGAACTGTGAGGGGTTCCTTGACTTTTCTTCCAAGTTTCCTGACACAAATATCCTTAACAGTTCTGGCGTAGATAGGGACATCTCTTAGTGCTTGTAATAATGGGATTTTAACATATAAATTCTGCAGTTCTCCTAAAAGATTAAAAGCTGGTGGCCCAAACGTTTTACTCAGAGTCAATCTTTCAGGGAAGGGTGGTTCAGCTGTTTGGACAGTCTTGTTAGTGGGTGATTCAAGAATTTCAGTATCTTTATTGGATGACTTTTCCTTCCTAGTTTCTTCTTTTTTAGAGTTAGTAATGTCATCTATGATGGGTTCAACTATTCTTCCGGAGCGTAAATGGATATCATTACATTGCATGGGGAGGGCAAGTTGACTTTGAATGTCGATTACCTGCAAGGCTTTATTATTGTTTGGATTGGGGTTACGTTGCACAGGCAGTTGGGGTCTCATTTCTTGGTTATTCTGGGAAGTATTGGATGGTAAGGAAAGAGACTATTGTTGTTGAGGAAATGGTATCTGTTGGGCTGCCCAATTTGGGTTCCATTGATTAAAATATGGTTGCTGTGGGGCCCAAGGATTCCATATAGTAGGATCAGGAAAAGGGAGATTAGGTTGCTGCATAAGTGGAAAATTCATTGCGTTAAGGGGTGGGTACTGCATTTGGTTCATGGGTGGGTAGTTTGTTTGAAAAGGAGAATTATTATTCCAATGACTGAATGCTGTGTTAGAGCTCATACCTTGCCTTTGTGGCCATTGCCTCCTCTGTGTCATCAGGTACACTGCTTCAGCCTCTTCTTCAGTTGTCTGCAATGCTACTTTGATTCCAGGCAGAGAGGGGCATTGCTGGGTTTCATGGTCCTTTTCACAGATTGTGCAGATAGGTGTCTTATCCAGCGGGCATTCCCTGAGTGGGTGTTTGCTTCTGCATTTAGAACAGAAAATAGCTAAAGCAGCTTCTGCTTCCGCCTGTTTCTTCTTAACCTGCAGAGAATCAATTTGTGAAGCAAAAGAACTTAGCATTTCAGTTTTAAATTCTTCCAATAAGTTACCTATTTCGGCTCTTATTGCTCCTCCACTGGCTGACTTCTGAACTCTTGAATACACATTATCTCTGCTCTTTGATCTGTTCCACGCTCCTCTCGAGCACCTCATGCAGAGATTGATGATTTGATCAAATGGTTCTTTGGAGATGTCCCCTTTTCCCAGCATGTTCAACATGTCCAAGTAGTCATCTCTTACCCCTTTCAGCAATATGGTTTTCAGAATATCTTTACTCATATTGGGGTGGTCAGACCTCTGCAGATTATACTGCAGCCTTTCCACAAAATCTTCTAAGCTCTCGTCCTCCTTCTGAACCATCTTAAACAGTTCTTCCTTCTTTTCTCTTATTCGGCAGTAATCTTGATATTTGGCCAAGAATCCTTCTTTCATCTGGTCCTAGGTGGTGATTACCTGAGCTCCCAAGCTCATGAACCACCTCAACGCGTTCCCTTTTAGTGTTGCTGGAAACAATTTTAATTTCTGATTAGGACTCATATAATCATAACTTCTGCATAATATATCGAATTCAAAGAGGAATTCATCTGGGTCTTCAGAGGATAACCCATGGAAATTGGGTAACGCTGAGAGGGGAATGTTCTTCATAGGGGTCGTTCCTCTTGGCAGGTCCCCAATGGGGAATTCCAGGGTAGAGAGTGAGTGCTCCCCCCTTCCTTTTGTTCTGTTATCCTCCATTGGTCTTTCTCCTGAATCGCTTACTTTATCTTCTGTATCTTCTGTTTCTTCAGGTTCTTCTACCAGTTCCTCAATGTATTCCGATACCTCCAGCTTCCTTTCAGGTCCCAATACTTCCTTCGTCTGCCGATCCGTTTGCGAGGAGTACTGGATTTGAGGTCTCCGGGAACTCGTCCTGTGATGTTTCAGCCTTTGAGATGATTTTGTTAATAAAAATATTTCTTCCTCCCTTACCACCTGTGAAATTAGGTTTCTTGCGTCCTCTCATGCACCTGTTATTTTCACAAAGAAATCATTAACGCTTTTAGAAATCTTTAGTTGCCTTCCCTGGAAACGGCGCCAAAATGTTGGCTAGTTGAATTGTTTATTGCTTAAACAATCAAGTACCACATTAATTGTCAACCTGGGAAAGTCTTTTTATTCCAAAGGCTACCACGTACTGTATGTACTTTAATTCTAAAAGCATTAAGAGCTGTAAGTCCTACGCTAAGTTATCACAGTACTGATAAAATAAAAATAGTTAATTAAGATTACAATTCTGGAAAGCAAAGAGATGCATGCTCTGTTGGCAGAGGATCAGGACCCTATCCTCCAGGTGAGGACGTTCAGCACCTGCCGCTAGAATCAGATTGCTAACGCACACTGCACTCAGATTCACCGGTGAAATACACTTGCATAACTTCAAACAATTAATAAAACAGAGTGCTAGCAAAACATAATTACAAGAGGTAATGCTATAGAATCCAAACAGAGTATCTACAGAAAGAAGCTATCACACGCTTACACACTTGACAACAAAGTAAATGGGTGAATCTTGTGAGGAAGGTGGGCCCAGTCCCTCTCACAAGATTCCCCAGAACACGGAGAATAGCTTAAATGCTCAGAATGTTCTTCTATTCATCTGCCAAAGATTCTAATACAATAAAGTTCAGACTTGCTGATGTTTCTCCAAATTTCACTTACAGACCATCCTCCCCTGACTAATGTAGATGTCTCCTCTTTATAGAGGAGACATCTATTACAATAGATTGTTACAGTTCATTTGGTTAACCCGTTCAATTAAAAATAAGAATTACAGAAATGATGTTGCAACAGTATAATAATATATTCTTTCTTAGGTTTTGGCTGTTACACAGCTGGTAACCAACTTCGACCGTCTTCTTGGAATTCTCGCATTCCTTCACCGTTTCCCCATACTATTCCGGTTTTAATTCCTGGTAACTGTGTTCTACCTGCTTTAGACAGCTGCTTGATCCGCCACGTCAGCGTTCCTCAGATAGTTTCCGTTGTTGTTCCCAGCTGTTGCAAAATACCCGCTTTAGATGGTTTGCTGTTGCTGACTGTAGCAACTGTGTAGTTGCTGCTTCTGGTGTTGCAGCAACTGCGTAGTTGTTGTTTCTGGTGTTGCAGCAACTGCGTAGTTGCTGTTTCTGGTGTTACAACAACTATAGGTTATAATTCCTGCGAGCTTAAGACAATTACTTGGCAACTTAGTCAGCTTTTCCAAAGATAAATATAAAGATACTCACGAATATGCAATGAACAATTAAACATATAGATATGCGGGAAGTTACTTCGTACCTTGGGGTGATTTAAGTCATTGTGTAATCAAAGCTTATAACTTGTGATTGAAAAGGATAATATTATGGTAAAAATATAAGGTCAAAATTGGTCAATTCTGGGTCATAACAACAGGGAATTACTTGGGAGGACTTCATCTCCCGTGACCTCTTCAGCACTTCACAGGTACTATCATAGGCAAATCATGAGATAGGTGGTCCTTCTCATTAGTATGAGCACCATGAGACCACGACTATGCCAGTATTCGTGACATATCAGAGAGGCAGTAGGCACTTGTTTGCAGCAACAAAGTGAGTGTTATCTCCACCCGGGGTGGAAGGGGCCTCGCTTCCCACATCGACTACACAGGTACAGGACAAGGGCAAAAGGCCCATGCATGACGAGGGGCAATCAGGTGAACATGAGGCCAACTTCATCCTCATTCAGGATGATGATGCAGATGTGGAGAGTACCAGACTTAAGATGACCATTCAGGAGCAGAACACGGAGATCCAAGACATGTCACTCAATTTGGAGAGGGCCAATGGATCATCAGGTATTTGGAGAAGAGGAACAAGTAGCTTGAGGACTAGCATGAGATCATGGAGCTGCAAAACATCCGTGAGAATCGACAAGCTGCCCAACAAAGGAGGATCAAGCTCACTACCTTGGAGCAAGAGATCAACAATGACTGTGAGTCTTGGCTCGAGCGGATCAACATACACCTTGAGAGACTGCTGGAGAAGGCCAACAAAGACAAAACCATATTGAGGCGGATGGTTTATCATTATAGGGCATGGAACATGAGTTCAAAGGCTCGGATAAGGAGCTTGAAGGCAAAATTGAGCAGAGCAACCAAGAGACAAAAGAGGCAAAAAGAGAAAGATCGGCTTCAAATCTTGGCTAAAGCTTCTGTGTCCCAGCATAAGGCCTCTTAGAGAACCTCCAACCCAAATTTCAAGAAATTTGGGGCAATTTTGGTCACATGAAAATTTTTGGTCACAACACAGGTTTTTTCTCCCTGTGTGGCGCGACGTTTAGGATGGGAGCTCCAAATGACAAATGGTTTGCATTTTTGGATTCAACATGCAAAATCACGACTACTAGTGCTTGGACAAGAAATTTGGGCATGATTTGAGTCTCCAGGAGGTCAAAAACACCCAAAAAATGTCCTCTCTACCCCTATTTTGACACACAGGAAGCAGTCTTGGGAGAATGAAGATTTGGAGGGGAAAATGAGCACCAAATTCAGAAATTCCAGTTGGGTTGGAAAGTAGACAGGCCAGGCTTTCCAACAAGCACACTTAGGCACATTTGGGACACCTGCAGGTGCCTCAAAACAGCCTCCAAAGTGGCGTGGTGCATATAGAATTTGGCGCGACACATATAGGGAAAAAGGCCGAATTCATCTCCATTTCACGAAATTTCGATTTGCGAGTTTCTCCAAGTGGGCCTACTCATCTACACTTCACTTTTTCGGCACATAAGGCAAATTCTAAAGCATTTTCACTCTAGATTAGCTTCTATCCAAGTGGCAAAGGAAGACAAACAGTCACCCAAAGCCATTTGTCATTTTTGTAACGCTGCACCTGTAGCTAATGGTTGGCTTTCCATCTCCATTTTGTAATGATTTGAGAAACTCCCCAACCCTTGTTCGTTCTATCTCCTCATGGCACATTCTATATATTGTATGCAAACTATTTGCAAAGGGTTGGTTGGCTTGTAATTTCTGGGAGACTGTGGGAAAGAAACTCTGTTTCTTCATTGTACATTTTTACAGAGGTTTAATGAAAGGCAACGGCTCTGTTTCATGAGATTCATGTGGTTGTGAGTGTAGCAAATGTGTCTCTTATGTTTCATATGTATTTCTTTATGTTTCATAGTTCATTTCATATTCATTTCTAGTGAAATTTTCTAAGTTGGATAAGGTAGAATTCAATTTTATTGCTCTGTCTGTGGGAAAATTTCATGTTCAATGTTCTTTCTTCTGTTGAAAAGGATTCATGTACTTATGCCCTTTTCACTCTCCTAAGAAATCTCTCCATTCCGCGTTATTTCAAACTAAATTGCTATACTTTTCACCTGTCTTGCCTCACGAAGTAATCTGTGCCTTTGTATTAAATTCTCTGTTCATTGTTGTCCCTTGGTCCCATACCATCCCAGAAAATAAGTCATTCATAAAAAAATGTTTCTTGTATCCATATTTACTTTCTAGCCTAAGATCAATATTTCACTGTAAGTCATCTCAGACCATTTCATTCACTTATTCACTGAGCTTGACTCGGAGAGAGCCCTCTCCTGTTCTGGTAGGGCTAGCTACCAGACTGAGCGCGGTTTGTGGTTACCCTGAATTTTGCCTTCCTTCAGCCTAAGGCGGATTTAGGTGCTAACATAGTGGCGACTCCGCTGGGGACGAAATCAAATCCCCTTACTTCTTAATAATTCTAAGCTTCCGGATGATAAGTTTAGGATTGGATAGGCTGAGTAAGTTGGTTGTGTCCTTTGATTTTTCTCAATAGCACGCTGGCTTCTAGAAGATATACCAGAGCTAATCCAGATCCAGATCCTCCGTGCATCTATGAAAATCCCAATTTAATTTCAAGAATTCGTCTTCAAGAAAGCTCTATATCTCTCGTGTTCAAATCCCATTCATGCCCGGACATTTTTGAGTATCTTGAAGAGCTAGAGTTTGATGAGTAGTTTGAACTATCGTTGTTAGAAACCAAGTCCAAAAGGGCGGTTGACTCTACTGTCCACAATCCATAGTTTCTTGTAGACTTGGAGACGGAAAGGGCTAACTGGTCAATTGATAACTACATTATATCTCAGCTGAAAACTCCAATTGCTAGTCCATTACAAACTGTGCACACTCCTCCAACACCTCCGAGGCCAAATCCACTAAGAGTGATGGCTACCCATTTTGCACCTCTTGTTCTGCCTTAAGTTTTAGATGATATGCCCGCAGATTATCAAAGCAAAATCCCGTTTTTTGATGGCACTCCTAACAGCATTACTGCTCAACAACATGTGGACAGAATGGCGGATTTCTATGAACTTCATGAGATCAATGCAGAGAATGTGGCAATGAGACTCTTCGTACAAACATTTGCAGGTGAAGTGAGGAAATGGTTCAGAGGTTTGCTGGCTGCACGTATCACTACCTTGGCTGACCTATAAAGACAATTTTTAAACCGCTGGGAAGTGAAAAAGAATCCTCTTCAAATTTTGGCCGAATATGAGCAAATCAAAATAAACGCTGGTGAGTCGGTCCAAGACTATTGCATTAGATTCAATTTAGTTTATAATGAAATTCCAGATCATCTAAGGCCACCTGTGGGACTAGCCATGGTGAAGTTCCCAGATGGTTTTGATGTTGACATGGCTTATCAATTAAGAGAAAGAGAACCGGCCACAATGGAAGACATGCAGAAGATAGCAGTCAGCGTTGAAGCAAATCTGCTGACCAAGAGGGCTAGAGCAAAAGCAGAGAAGAAGGCCACCGCAAAAGAAGAGTCTTCCTCAGTAGATCAACTACTTCGGAAGGTAGAGTAGATGCTTGAAAGGGTGAAACTTGACAAACCTGAGCCACAAGTTAGAAATCCTAACTTTCGTGGTCAGCAACAACCACAATATAGAATAAGACAGAGAGATCAATGAGCCCAAGAGCAGACTGCACAATAGCTAGTTCAGACACCTTTGCAGCAAAATTTTGTGCATGGACCAGAATCAGATGAGGACGGGAATATAATAGGTGAAGAAAATCACCTCTTTACTCCGGATGATTTGCCTATTTATCTCACTGAGGATGAGGAGTATGCAGAGAGTTCGACTGTACACAAAGATGTAGATTTCATTCTAGCGAGAGACACCGTGTTGGAGGAAGAATCAGATGAGTACCAAAGAGGCTATATGAATGCTTTGTCCACCCAACAACAACGATATTCACTTAGAAACAGAGATGTGCCGGTCAAACCAATTCAGAAAAGGAAGGATGTTGAAGCATCAAAGAATGATTCATCAGTTGCACAAAGGAAAGGAAAGGAGGCGGTTGATCCGGATAGCAGCAAATCACCATCAATAGAACAATCACATCAGCAAGTTGCATCGAAAGAAAGGGAAAGGAAAGAAATCCCAGTCAAAGAGGTAGAAAAGATTCCCGCTTTTAATTTGGAGAATGAGATTTCTAAATTAAAGGTATCCATACCCTTGATTGAAATAATGAGGAACAACAGTTATAGAGGACAAGTATCTAAAATGTTGAATTTGGACCCAATGTCCGACATGGGGAATGTCGAAGATGATCAACCTGAAATGATTTTTGGCCAACATCGAAATGGTGAGTCTCCTGATAGTGATGTGCCACCTTTTTATATCAGTTTAAGATTGCATGATTTTGTGTTAGATAATGGCATGTTCGATTCCGGAGCTTTTCACAATCTCATGCCCAAGGCTATCATGGATAAGCTTGGTCTGGACATCACCCGGCAATACCATGATCTCTATTCATTTGATTCCAGTAGAGTAAGGTGTATTGGGCTCATCAAAGACTTGGTTGTGAGTTTGGATTAGCTCCCAATGAAGAGTGTTTTGATGGATGTTGTTGTAGCAGATATTCCTCCCAGGTTTGGCATGCTTCTTTCCAGGTCTTGGGTAGCGAAATTGAAAGGGACACTACAACTAGATTTCTCTTATGCAACGATTCCGGTGTTTGGACAAATGAGGAAATTGCATCGGGAACAAGAAATGAAATACATGATCACAAGCAAGGAGAAACCAATAAATCATCCAATTAATTATGTACATACAGATTTAGAGTCTTTTGTTTTGTATTCATATAGTTTCAATGATATAGATAGTCAGTTAGTAGAAGCAGATGATATTCCGGAAATAACATAAAATTTCAGAGGAGTTTTAAAGAAAGAAGAACAAGAACAGCAGAACACTGTTGGGGAATCAACTGAAAGTAATGGACAACAAGCAGACAAGGCATAACAAACAGATTTCCAGCACTTGCAAGAGGAGGAAGAAGGTTTGTGGACCATGGATTTCGATGGAGCAGTGGGAAATGATGGCGCTGGAATTGGAATTTGGGTACGCATTCCTTTCTCCGCCCCGAACAAAGTGCCTAGTAACGTGTGGGTATGCTCTTACAAGTTGGCCTTTGAGTGTTCAAATAATGAAGCTGAGTATGAAGCTCTGATTGCTGGCTTAAAGATTCTAAGAAAACTGAATGCCAAGAGGGTTTCAGTATATGGCGACTCCGAATTGGTGATTAAGCAGGTCAAAGGCGAATATCAAGCAAAGCATCCTAGGATGCGGGCTTACCGTAATGCAGTTCTAGACATACTAAAATTATTTTCAAAATACACCTTGACATGTGTGCCTCGTATACAAAATAGTATTGTTGATGCTCTTGCCAAGGCAACAAGTAGTTTGAAGATCCCAATGAACTCCAACAATAATTTTGAAATCCATGTCAAGCATCGTCCAACCATTCCAGACAATTAGAGATATTAGCAAGTTTTCCAAGATGATGAGGAGATTGATGATTTTCTGCAAAACAAAGGCAAGTTCAAAGAGACCTCAATTGATGTGGAAAATGACGATGGTAAAGGTAATGGCACAGATGAGGTGCAGACCAATGAAATGGACGTGTTGTAGCTGAAGAATAACGTTATTCCTAAAGGCTTGATACCCGTAGAAGAACTCTTTGATCAAGATGATGTAGCCCGCAAGCCAACATTGCAGCCAATAGAGAAGAGTGTGGAAGAGGTCAATATTGGAACAACTGCTAATCCTAAATTAGTAAAATTGTCCAAAGCATTACCACCAAAGATCAAGGACAAATATATCAATTTGCTGTCTTCATTTGCAGATGTGTTTGCTTGGGACTATTCTGACTTAAAAAGATGCGATACCAATATAATTGAGCACACTATACCCATCAAGCCCAATAAAAAACCATTCAGACAGAAGTTGAGAAGGCTAAATCCAAAGTTCCTGCCATCTATTGAAAAGGAGATAAATAGGTTGTACAAATCAGGGATCATTGTGCCCATCAGATTTTCGGATTGGATCTCTGAATTGGTGCCTGTATGAAAGAAGACAAGTGAGATTTTCTTATGCATTGATTTTAGAAATCTCAATAAAGTTTCATTGAAAGACAACTATCCGCTGCCCAAAATGGACCATATACTTCTGCGAGTAGTGGGAGCATCTCGTATGTCACTACTTGATGGTTATTCCGAATATAACCAAGTGTCTATCCATGAAGATGACCGAGACAAGACAATGTTCACCACTCCATGGGGAACCTTTCATTACGCTAAAATGCCTTTCGGTTTGAAGAACGCAGGTGCCACATTTCAGCGAGCAATGGACTTGGCTTTTGCAAATGAAAAAGATGTCTTTTTGGTTGTGTACCTGGATGATTTGATGGTGTTTTCCAAATCTGATGAAGAGCACATGTACCATCTAAAAATTGTCTTTCAAAAGTGTAGAAAATATGGCTTGTCACTGAATTCGAAGAAGAGCTTGTTCACCATGGAGGAAGGCAAACTACTCGGGCACATTATCTCAAAAGCACGTGTGCAAGCAATTCAACAAATCGATCTACCCCGAAATAAGAAAGAGATACAATCGTTCAATGGTAAAATGAATTTTCTACACCGCTTTGTACCTAATCTTGCTGAACACCTAAGAGAGATGACAAACATACTTAAGAAGGACAGCCAAGTGAAATGGATGGAGGAGGCTGTAAAATCTTTCAATTTGGTCAGATTGGCTCTTTCCTCAGCTCCAGTTCTAGTCAGCCCGGAATAGACTCAGGATTTCATATTGTTCTCATTTGCTTCGGAGCACACTATGGCAGCTGTGTTATTGCAGAAAAGAGATGATCACGAAAGACCCATTGCATTCTTCAACAGAGCTATAAGAGATGCAATCTTAAAATACAACATCATTGAGAAGCAAGCGCTTGCACTTGTGAAGGCATTGAAAGATTTCCGGGTATATATTCTACATTCTCATATTTTGGCCTATGTTCCTAATGCTGCTGTCAAAGATGTTTTAGTGCAGACCGATCCGGAAGGAAGACGAGGCAAGTGGATTGCATCCTTGCTGGAATATGATGTGGAAATAAATCTCACAAAGCTGGTTAAAGGACAGGGATTGGCGAAGTTAATGGCTGAATCAAAATTGCACGCCTTGGACATAAATATGATCTCTACTATGTCCGATGAGAATGAGGAAGGATCATCAATTCAGGTATCTGAAATGTTTGCTCTTTCTCCGTGGTATTCAGATATCATATATGTGCTTAAAAATTTGTCACCACCGCCCGACATGACTGGAAACAAAGCGAGAACACTCAAGTTGAAGGCTGCCAAGTTTTGCATTCTAAATTCTGCACTGTATTGGAAAGATCCTGGTGGTGTTCTGCTAAATTGTTTGGTGGAAAAGGAAGCAAAGAAGGCCATGGAGGACTACCACCAAGGAGACTGTGGTGGTCACCTTTTTTGGAAGTCAACAGCTAATAAAATTCTAAGAGCAGGGTACTATTGGCCGACATTGTTTGCTAATGTATATAAGATGGTCAAGCACTATCATAAGTGTCAGATTTTCGAAGGAAAGCAGAAGTTACAACCTCTACCGCTCAAGCCCATTGAGGTGAGTGCCCCTTTCCAGCAATGGGGATTGGATTGCATTGGTGAAATTCATCCTGCTTCTTCCGGTCGGCATAGATGGATCCTCATAGCGACAGATTATTTCACGAAATGGATTGAGGCAATTCCCACCAGACAAGCTACTGATGCGGTAATCATTTCTTTCCTTGAAAATAACATCTTGTCTCACTTTGGTTGCCCGAATAAGCTAATCACTGATAACGCAACAACTTTCAAATCAAAAAGGATGGTAGAGTTTTGTCATAAATATCACATCATATTGGGTCACTCAACTGCCTATCATCCGCAAGGCAATGGATTGGCAGAGTCTTCGAACAAATCATTGGTCAACATTATCAAGAAGCTGTTGGAAATAAACAAGAAGAGCTGGCATAAGAGGTTGGTCAATGCACTTTGGGCAGATCGGGTCAGACAGAAGAAATCCGTTGGTACGTCACCATTTGAGCTTGTTTATGGAGTTGATATATTATTTCCTACCTGTCTCACTGCCCAGGTAGTCAAACTTCTTCAGGAGGCCGACAGTGAAGAAGATCCCATGCAGAGAAGGTTGAATCAAATGGTCCACTTGTAGCAGACCAGAGAAGAAGTTTTCAAGAATACATCCAAATTGCAGGAGAAAATCAAGAAAATTTATGACAGAAAGGCAAAAGTGGACAAATTTCAGGGGGATGATGTGGTGCTGAAGTGGGATGCAAGGAATGAGGAGAAAGGCAAGCACGGTAAGTTCGAGAACCTCTGGAAAGGTCCCTTTAAAATTGCAACATACCGGGGTCAGAATGCTTTTCTTCTGAAGGAAATGAATGGGGAAGATTGTCTAGGAGGGCCGATCAATGGTCGGCTGGTCAAGCGGTACCATTTCTGAGTTATTAACGCTACTTCCACTATCACTGTAAACACCATTTTATTTCAGTTTTGTTAGAGTTTGTCAAGTCAGTCTTCAAGTCATTTCAATGTCAAATTTAGGTCGGTTTTTTGGTCACTTCAGTTTCATAAATGAGTCAGAGTCCTGTGTTATTTGTCGAAATAATGACTCCATAGCCCAATGGACGAAGGCACTGTCTAGCTCTTCCAGAGATATGCTGTTCTTGGCACCTCCAAGGAGCTACCATCCCCCGTTGGAGCCAATGTTTGAGTCAGTCTGGTCAGTCCTCCGTCAGAGATCAAAACTCTTTATGCATTTCATTTTTTTTGGTGTCCCGCTCCATTCACCGAGCTGCATTCCGCTAGGGGAATGCCATAATCTGATGGAAAAGGTCATGCTAGTCATTTCCCCTCATGTCTGGCTCCTGTTGGCTTAGGTCTTTTGTCAAGGATCACTAAAGTTCATGACAGTCAAGGTCTGGTCCTTTAATGGACAAAAGTCATTTTCGATCATTAGGTCTAGGGATTAATCAATTTGGTCTTTAAACATATCCAATAAAGCCATGCAGGCTAGAGTGAGGCCCTTACAGAGTTATGATTCAGAGAGTTTCATCGTCATGTGGATAGACTTCGACTCTTCTTCAAAACTCTGTTTTGAAGAAAAGTCAAACAGTGTCATTGGTGATAAAATTTTCAAAAAATTCGTCAGTTGATTTCTTCAGATGCAGTCATGGTTTTCGTGGCCAAATGTCTTGTCATGCAATCCCTGCAAGGAGTGCCGAAAATTTCATCATTTGAGCTAAAATTTCAAAGGGAAAAGTGAAATTCAGTGTTGCTTTAAGTCAGCGAAAAAGTGTCAAAACATAACATTAGAAAAATGGGTTTTTGAAGAGGAACATATTAAACCCATGACTTCAAAGCCTTTATATACAAGTTTCCACCAAAATCAAAGTCATTGTGCAAATCAAGTGCATAGGGAAACATTGCAAAGTGTTTGAGAGTGCATAGTGCATGTTTGGAGTGAATTTGGAGGCAATTTTCAAGGCGCGGCACATACACAAAGGGGCGCGGCGCACACACAGCCACCCCACAGTGCAAGTTTTCAACGGGCGCGGCGCACACCCAGGGAACGGCGCACTGGGTTTGGCACGCGACGCACACCCACAAAGGGCTGACATCGTGCCAAATCACCTCAAATTGCTCGTGATACCCATCAAATTGACAGGTAGGCTCTATATCACGGCTTGCTCATCAAATTTTAGGGATGATATGGTGGTTCTTGGCTATGTTTAATTGCCATAAAACTCATAAAACCAACCACTCAAAAAACATCAAACCTATGGTGGCTAGGGTTGCATAATTGTGGTGTTGATGCCAAGGCTCTGTTTTCCTACCATTTTGCCTTCTCCTACCATTTTTCCCTATCCTCCCTTTCTTATTTTTCCTATTATCCCTACCCTAAAACACTACCAAACCCTATCCCCTATCCCTCCACTCTTTGGTCCACATAACACCCCAAAACCCTACCTTATCAAAACCCCAAAACCCTACCCTATCAAATACCCAAACCCCCTACATATCCCTAAACAAACTTCTCCCCATAACCCCTATTCCCATCATATTACTCCCTCCTAATACTCCCTTTTTTCATTGTTCCCCTTAGTGGCAGATATCACAAAAGCACCCAGCTTCACACCATCATCAAAGGGCAACCTAAGTATAGTACGCAAAACAGTCATGGCATCAGAGCATTAATCAGAGTATGAGATGGAGAAACAAAGTGACTCATCCTCTCAAGAACAGGCTCCCAGGAGACATCACAAGAGTGGCAAACATGTTAGGGATGAGCCAACTACCCTCACAGAATTGCAAGCATGCCCTCTTGCCATGTCATGCTTCCAGCACCTATCATGTTTTTAATTTTGTCAAAGGGTGGCTAATGTTAGAGTTCATCATGAGTTGGCCCTTCTTTTTGTGCTTGGAGGCTTGTGAGAGTGTCCAGAGTTCCATGGACGCTGGCATGCCCATAGCATGAGAGTGTCCATAGGTCAAGTGATCAAAAATTTAGTTGTACCCAGGGTCAAGTTGCCTGAAGTGTTGGCGTGGTTTTCAGTGGTCCTGTAGCTAATGTGGAAGTTTTGTATGTTGTGTTTCCATCGATTGCATTTCCTTAAGGTCACATAGGAGGTTGAATCTAATCACAGTAGCCTCTCGTCACATGTTTACCCCAGATGGTTGGTTACTTGGGTAAATGTGGGAGGAGGGTGTTACCTCTTCCTTGCTTTATCTTTTGCTTCCTATTGCTTTCTTGTCCTTTATTTGCCTTCTTTCCTCCAATGCTAGAGTGATGTAAGAATGCTTTAAGTGTCCAAGAATATGAGAGAGAGAGCTCCAAAAATGAACTAAAAAAATGTTGTGAATTGATCCTCATAAGCCTTTTTATTAATGATGCCTCTATTTTCTTCATTTTCCATTATTTCCTTCATTTTCCTCCTCACATACAACTTGTGACCTTTCACCTTCCTTTTCTCCTAATTTCCATTATTTTCATAAATAAAATGCCAATTAATATCACTTTGACTTTCCAAAGCCTTTTCCAATTTCCCTTTAACCATAATAAACCAAATGAACAACCACACTAGGATGTTTTTCCCAAAATTCAACTTGGAATATGTGTCCCATGACCTTGGTTATTATTTTGCCTTGCTTAACTTTATTACATGGAATTTTGACTAGGGATATTGTAGTACTCCTATACACTCTACCCCTGCTTTAGCCTGAAGTTGTGCCATCAAATCCATTGGTCCTATACATACCTAATAGGGTAAAATTGTGACTTTATTAAGGTTTCAAATTCCTCCCACTTAGTCACTTGAGGATCTCCCTCCAACCTCAAGTTCTTTGTGTGGCTTTTCCACCAAGTTAGGGAATTGCCCTATAATTTCATTTGCATAAATGAAATCTTATGTTCTTCCTCTATATGGTGAACACTGAAATAAGCTTCTAATTATTACAACCATGATTTAGCTTTAGAGCGTTGAACTCACCTTGGTATAGCTTGATATGCATATTTGCTTCCCTGTTGAATAGGGGCTGTGAATGGTTCATGACACTCGAATCAGGTTGACCTTTTTTAGGTCCTTTCTCTAACTCATTATTTATTTTCCCAATCTCTTGATATCCCCTTTGATTGGATCTTTGACTTAGAACCCCCATATTCTCTGAATAGTCCAAGTTTACTAGTTAGGATGATCATGAGGATATTCACATTACGGTTTATATATGCAACTTGTTCTTCCAGTCGTGAAACCACTCCTTTGTAGGATCACCAGGGTTAGACACAACTTCATCAACCATGGTTGAGGTTTTATGACTTTCAGCTTAGTTGATATAGATGCCCTGCAAATCTCCACAATATACCCAAAGAAACATGCTCTGATACAATATGATCTTAAATTACCATGGATATTGCACTAGATAGTTTTTCATAATAGATATGATAAATTATACTTAGAAATATGAAATCTACATTATGAGGGTTTATTTCTCTCTAGTGTTTTGGATATGTAAATCACTGGTTATTGTGTATGCATGCAAATTATAATTATGCAAAAAATAGAGAACACTGAAATAAAATCTCACAAACCATGATTAACACAATATATAATTTGGGAAACCGTTTTAGGAGAAAACCCAGTTGGAAAGTGAGGCCACTCTGCTCTCGTTCAATGAATAGAAAAACAAACGTGAGTAAAAAAATGTAAGGCTTGTGGCTCATGGGCTACTACAATGCACATATCCTCTTTGTGTTCTCTCTCCTTATCCCTATAAGCTACTTTTCTCATATATGGCACAAAATGAACTCGAAATGAATGGAACCCCTTCTCCTCCTAGTGGCATGGTTATAACACAACCCGATAGCCTACACATGATTAGGTTTGATTCCCTCAACTCTTAACTAGAGTTACAATATGGACTATTCTAAAGTCTTCTTCATCAAGACCACATGGTTAGCTCCTTTTCCCCCAATAATAGGGGTTGACGCAGAATCCTATCAAATTATGGTGGACAAAATAGGAAGGTCAACTTCTGAATGGAAAAACTTTTGGATACAAACTTTGATTAAGGTGATTCTTGCACCGTTGAAACTGTCTTTGTGTGTAGAATAGGAAGAAAATGTGCATTTTTGAAGATTTTTTTTTTTTACCTCCCAAAAAATTCCATTTAATGCCTCAAAATGGTTTTGAAAGGTTTTAGACCCTAATTTGCCAAACTAGGCCCTGCTAGTAAACAGGGTCTTGTGAGCTAGTTCCTTCACTCTTTTCCACTTTAAAAGCATCGAGATGGATGAAAAACAATATAATGATCCAGTTTGGATCACAAGGGGTAGCTAAATTAGCAATTATTGTGATCACGAAGTGTTATGTACTAAGAGATTCAAGGTTCAAATCCCCTTGACATACTCGTGTATACAAAAAGGGCATACATAGGCACCCATAGGTTATAGTGGTAGTTGTCAAAATTGATCTTGTATCATGTGAGTATGAAGCTAGCCTAGTTGTTGATTCCTATAGTCACAAAAGAAATTTAAAAAAGGAAAAAATAATAGAAATAATAATAACTAGCTTCTACATAGCTTGTGCTTCTTTTGTCTTATTCACACATGATGATAAATATATTGGTAAGTAGAAGTTTTGTTCTTTTTCTTGGCATTGGTTGTTTTTGTTCTACTTTTTTCTTCCGATTATATTATTTATTCATTTTACTATCCATAATCCCATTTTATGTCTCATATTAGTATTGGATATTGAAATTCATATGTGTAATTAAAACATAATATTCTTTTACATACATTCATAAATAGGATTTGAAAAATAAATGTTTTCTTGTGTTTGGATAAATTTGTAGGATTCACACTAGTAAATGTCACTTTTCCAAAGGAAAACCTAAAACTCAATGGACGCTTCCCCACATTTGTAAATTACTTGCCTATTAAATCCATTAGCATAAACTAGGGTGCCTAACCAAGGGGGATTTGAATCAGACACCTCCTAGCATAGAATTATCCAAATGTCTAATGACATTGGTGGGAATCGATTAAGCTAATCATTTCAAATCCCCTCACATATATATGGAAATTTGTTTTTTAAAATTTTAAAGATAATTCCTTTATTAACACTAAAAGAGTTTAAGAGATTTGAATGCAAATTACCACCCAAATTTATTCTTCCAAGTTAAATTCTTTGTTATTTGCACTTTTTACTATTTTGGATTATTTACACACTAAATATATATTTTATATCATGTTTTTAGTTGCAATGTCAATTTTAGAGTTAAAAATAATATGAAATTGTCACCATCACATCTAAATTAGATTGAAATTATTGTTAATTTTAGTAATGTTAAAAATATCAAAATAACGATATAAATTCCAAGACTATAACCTTATTTATGTCTAATATGTCAACCGCATGTAAATATATAACTTCCGTGTTAGGGTCCAATGCTAATTACTAGTAGTTTCATTGAGAGGTACAAAGGAATACAAGATTCAAAAAGATTTTATAATTTTTTGTTGTGCTGAAGGGGCAATGGTAATTGTAATGTTCCACTATTGGGGCTAGTCACTGTCAATGGTTTATGTATGGATGGAACTTTCACTTTAGATATCGATATATATATATATATCTATATATATATATATATATATATATATATATATATATTATATATATAATATATAATATATTATATATACTATATATATGTATATATAACAGAGCCATCATGTTTTCATGCATATGTTATTGTAGTTGGACTATTCTGGTTGCTTTAGCAATATATGTTGTTTAACTTACGTATTTGTGTACGAACTACTTTGTATGCAATTGTATGAATCTTGTTGTAATCATGTTGTTGGTTTAACCCATGATTTTGGATTTTTTACTATTCTTCTTTCCGACTTGTGATCTCATTCAACTTGTGTGTTCCTTTCAAGCTGCGTAATATTACAAGATTCTAAGGGACACACTTCCTTTTCTCCTCTATGTGTAAGAACCCACCAGGCATCTCACTTGACTCGCTGCAAGGTCACACACTTGATTCTAACAAAGATATCACACTTACCTCTACACGATATCGCAGTCAAGGCATTGCTTTACTACCCACTGTTGGGACTCCTACTCCAAATTGTCTGAGGTCTAGTTGGGACTTCTTACCGGGGAGATCCACTGACATATTGATGGGTCCAACACCGTCAACATTTTTGGCGCTAGGAGGGCCAGATGACAAGATGAGCCCTTAAAGTCTGTTTTGAATATCTGCACATCTTTCATGACTTACTGTTGGGAACGAGTCCCCTAGGGTAAATTTTTGGGTTAAAAGCCCAAGTTTTGTATGAAGAATATAAAGTCTCCACATTTTGTAGTCACGGAGCGTGAAGATGTATACAATCAAAAAGGGCTTTTTCCCTTAGTTTAGGTAGCTTGTGTCGGCTTGATGAGATCCACCCTTGGTCCGCGGACCATGGGCATGTATAAAAGGGGAGCCTTAGAAGAGTCTAAGGCAGTTTTGTTCTTAGGAAGTTTTTTCGCAATTGATCGATGTAATGGGTTTGTGAGATTTACGAGCAAAGATTTTTAGCATAGGAAGAGGCTCTGTAGTTGAGTGCACACAGGCCTAGGGTAGAAGTCCGCATCTATGTGCACAGAACCCTATAACTGTGTGCGCAGGGAAGTTAGAGTCTTTACTTGAGATCTGAACCATCAATAAAGATAATTATTCTGGAGATATCCGTGTATGAGCTATTTTAATTTTGTTGTGAATTTATGCGGTTATGTTATGTTGAATACTAGGTTTATGATTTAATGCTATATTGATGTGCGAATCTATGTGTTTTACTTTGTCATAGAATGCAAGTAAGAATATTTGTTTACGTGAAGATAATCATAATGCCTGTTGAAGTTAACCAATACTTAAGCTAATATGGGTAGACACAGAAGTAAGAGTAATTACAGGGGCATGTAAGCATCTGAATTGCTTATTTAGGGTCTGCAAAGGACGATCGCAGACCTTCACGAAGGTCTTGAAGCCGAATAAGAGAAGTGAATTAATAAGCCCTAAAAGGCTTATCGGTCTACGTGAAGGAAGAATTAGGGTATAAAACGACATCACAACTATCTCAGGGTGTGAAACTTGGTTCCTGCATCCCCCCATACTAGTTCGGGTGAGACTTTAGTCCGCGTTCCATGGATTGATGCTGAAAGGGCCAGTAGTGTAGGGATTTTCTTGGTTAATTAACGCTAAACCTGGTTTAGGGCCCATCAAGCCAACACTTACATTACACTTAATCCTCTGACATGTCTGTCTCATGGATGTGATTTTGAAGTGTCGGAGGATCTCCTTAATGACTTTTCATGTGTCACATATGATGGTGAAGGTGGAGAAGCTTTTCTTAGTCACGGAGTGGCCTTCATGGGATTTTGTGAAAGAAATGAAATCCATGAGGACCACATTGCCTGCTCATTGTTTGTATTCACGTTTAGAGGGCACGCACTACAATGGTGTGTGACATTACCCACAACCTCCATTCACTCTTATGATTAGGTGATCGAAGAGTTGGCCCGTGCTTTCTATCATTATGATCGTAAAAACTCAGAAAAAAATTCTACAATTATGGAAAATACCTGATGAATCCCTTTTGCAATTTTGGGAACGCTTCCAAAATATAGCTTTTCAAATCCCAGAAGATGAAATTGATTGGAAATTGATTCATGAAAGATTTCAGTATATTCGTCACATATCTGCAAATCCACATATGTTAGAATCATTCGAACCCCTCCCAGCATACCTCAGTGTTAGAGCTTTCAAACCCAAGATGGACAAGGTTGCTATCGCAAGTGACCCTTCGTCCTCTCTTCATCAGACAATTCTAGCTCCACAGTGCGAGGTGGGAGAAGTTACGAACCCATCTCTTGAATTGTCTCATCATCTCACCCCACCTGCTCAGGATATTTGTGAAGTTTTGGCTTGCAAGCCTATTGGTTGTCACATGAACTCGCTGTCTCAATCTCTATCCTCTTGTTCTGTTGATCCTCCGGATTGTACTGTGTTGTGTTCTCCCCTTCCAGACTCCACATTTGTTGTTCACGAGGATCAAGTTGTCGACAAAGTTGGTGTTGAACAACCAACCTGCACTATTATTTATGATATGTATGTGTGGGAATATGAACAAGAACCCGCAGTGAAGGATGACCCCCTTCTGTCCGCACCTCATCCACTATTTCCTAACATCTTTTGTGATTCTACCATTTCTGATTTATCTTGTGAAAATCCATCCCCATATATTTCTACTTTCGATCATTCACATAACAAACCGGATGTCAGTTTGTCATTACATTGCAGAAAGAAAACATATTTCTTTCTGAATCCACCCAATCTACCATATTTTCTTGCTAAAAACTTCGAGGGTGAAGATTCGTTTTTCTCATCAACCCCTCTGTATGATTTGTCAGATCATGAGGATGCCGATGAACATCTCCAATTTTCTGATTGTGGATGTCGTGATCTCTTTACTCCTTCATTCGACCAAGATGCTGATGAATTCGCTATTGATCTTTCTAAGCCACCGGTCTTTGATGATCTACTTGATGATGAAGTGGAAACCCCTCAAGCTGTTGAGGCACTTCAACCTGAGCTAATGGTTATGTTAGGTCCTCGTTGTTTTGAGGTCAGTTTTTCTTTCGATTAGAAATCTGTTGAAACACCACAACATCCTTATCACCTACTTGTTTGCATTGAATATCAATCTAGTTTAGAGATTTCACATCCTACACCTGAATCACATGATCCTATCGCTCATGCATTAAATGAATCATACAAAATGAGCACTCTTGATAAGCTAAATTTTTCTTCATTTTTCATGTTTGCTCATTTGTCACGGTCAAAAGAGTGTGCATGTTCGTCGCCTGTGCACAGTCTGTTGCAACACCATGGTATGTCTGCATAGTGTTTGTCTTGTGCTTTTACTCTTTTCTTTTCTGTAGACGCTTTTAAACTCCGAGCATGTTGGTCATCATTGTCTTATATTTTTTGTGCACTGGTTTACTTTTATATATTTCTGGTCAACCATGCCTTCACCAACATGGGTCAACACATGCGCTGGTGGTTGCATTGGAAATATCACTTTACGTGAGTAGGTCCATGCACTGTTTAGTGTAGGAGTACGAGTAGTGTTTTCTTTGCTTTCTTGTTTGCTTTGCTTGCATGTTTTTCTTTTCTTTCATGTTTTACTTTCGTTTACTTCTTTTCTTTGCTTGTTTGTTTGTTTGCTTATTATGCACCCGTAGGTTTAGCTTCACATGAAACTGTGTTTGACTCTTGAGGCAAGCAAGGTGAAGTACAAGAGGACTTGTACAACTATCAAAAAATTGGTTATCTATTGTCATATCTCTTTATGAAGATCTTGTTGTCTTCAATTGATGATACCTTGATGGAAAATACATTATATTCAGAGCGAGTCTTGGTGAAAACACAATGCTTGCACTTTTAACTAGTACCGCCTACTCTAATCTGTTTTTATATATTCAGTTAACCCTTGTCAGCTCAATCAAGTAGAGTAAGGTGAGGAGGAAAACCTTAAAAAGTATGTCAGAGGTATATAACATACATCTCTGAAGGGATAAACTCTTCGGCTCTTAATAATTTGGGATTTCTCTTCCGCCTCATGAAAATAAATAAGAGCCTATGCAAAGTTCTTTGAAAATTAAAAAATGAAAAATGAAATAAAGGTGAAAGAAGAGAAAGGATTCCTGCATAGAGAGGTGATGTAAGTAACTCCGTCAGGGTACTGACCAGGCTCACTGGCAGCGAAGTGATTCTTGTGTTCCTGCGTGACTCCATCGGGGTACTGTCCAGGCCTGCTGGTAGCGGAGCAACACCAGAGATGAAACTAAAGCTTTGACAATTATATTACTTGTGCATCAATATACCCCTCTTCCCCAATCGAAACAACTCAGCTGAATTGGATTGGTATGTGTGTTGACTGATCAAGAGAATGGCATGGATTATATCTTTAACTCAAGGTAGTGAGGAAACCATGACGATCAAAGAATTGAACAATACTTCTAAAGGAGTTAGTCTCGATTTACATGAAAAAAGTTCCATACAGAGAGATGGAGTTCTACCAGTGTGTTGTCAATGTTGTAGCGGCTACAACCACCCTCCAAAATTTTAAATTCGCTTGTTTTGGATCCTACCTACTCAAAATATTAGCAACTTGTCTTGCCTGCTCAGGCACTTGTGTTTTTATTTGAAATTATCTTTCAGTCTACAGATTGTGTTCACTAACTTGTTTTGTTGAAAAACTACAAGATGACCCAGTGACTTAGTTCACATTCAGTTCTTGCACTGCCTTGGAAAACTATGCAATCATAGAGGGCAACCAACCTTGCTCTTAGGAATTGCGCAGAGCAGCCCGATAGTCAGCCTTGCTCTCCAGAATTGTGTAGAGCTAGCCGACCGATAACCTTGCTCAGAGAAATTGTGCAGAACATCCAGACACTGGCTTTAGATCAAGAATTGTTCAAACCCAGCTGGAAGCTTGTCTTCAGCTGGGAATTGCACAGAGCATGAGAGGTAGTCATAGCCACTCAGCCCAGGAATTGCACAAAAGAATTCCTTCAGCTGCTGCCTGATGAATGTGCCGACAAGTTTCTTGGTTCCCTCCAAATCTGTGCAATTCTTCTTTGCATGCATGGCAACATTTCCCGAAAAAAGGAAAAAGAAAAAGTGAAAAATCATCGCTAAAAAATAGGGATCTATTTTTAGCACTAGGAGTTACGCTCGAGTTGATTTTAGAAACTTCTCACCACTTGTCGCTTTTTCCTAGATTTTTGGCATGCATGTCATAAACCTTGAATCTACCAAATCTATTTAAATGACGCTCCAGAGATCATTATACACTTTCGATCTTGGATCTATGGAATTCTTGAGGCATTTAGAAACTTCGGCAAAATTGGCACAACTTTTCTAGGTAAGTTTTGCTTTTCAAGTCTTTTGCTGCTTTTTTGTCACTTTTATTTCCTTGGCTTGTGTGAGTGATGTTTTGCATGTTTTACTAAATGTTCCTTGGAATTTTAGTTTGTTTTAACCTGTAGAAGTGTTGTTTCAAGCTTTTCGTTGTCTTTCTTAAGTGTCGCATGCATAATGTTGTTTTTTCACTAACAATCGTCGTTGTGACGACTCTCCCCACAAGCTTCATTGTTCATATTTTTGATTGATTTATGCATTGGTTTTGATTGTGTGCATGATCATTCACTCCTATCTACACCATGCTTTTCTCATGCAGTCAGATCTACTCATTTTCAAGTTTCCCTTGGGCAGATCTGGGCTGCCTTGGCTCAAATCTCGCTTTTCCTGTCATGAACTATGCATTCCCGGAACTGAAAGCTCTGCCTTGGCTCCAAGAATTGTGTAGAGGCTACCTGTCACTGGCCTCCATCTATGCTCTACGCATTTATGGGAGACAATGCCGATTCTTGCCCACTGGAATTGCGCAATGTGCAGTCCCAGCCAACAGTTAAGCTAGACTGAACTACAGGTTGTGCAATTCTAGTCCATGGTCAACCCAATTGGACAGCGCTCTGCACGGTTCCAGTTAGCAATAGGTCTCTGTTGGGCCGTGAATACAACTACTTTTTAACACTTATTTCATCCATTTTTACTCTTCTTTATCATGTCATTTATTATATAAATCCATTTTATAATGATTTATGCTCTTATGAATGAATATTATTTATTCTCCTTTATTACTAATAAATTGATGATTATGCATGATTTTATCAATGATAGTTTTAATAAATTGGTTGTAACATTATTCACCATTTTTATCCTCCAACACAATTTCCAGATTGAAGATCTGATCATTAAATATTCCAACTCAGAAATTCGCTGGAATAAGAAGTGATAGTTTTACAGTTGAGGTTCTGGGCAAATGAAGAAGAATCTGGAAAATCCGAAACATGGGTTTTGTCCAGAACGGATCAAATTAACTTTAGCACAAAACGGTTTGCCCAAATTCGGCTTGTATTGAGAGAAACACATGGTTCTTTGAGAATGCTTTTCTCAGATTCATTGTGTGGCCGTTTTCCAAATCTCAGCTGCAAAGCCAAATTCGCCTTGCTCTTGTTCAAAGATGAATGGAAATATATTTTCTTGTTGATCAATTGGTTGGAAACAATCCAATTTTGTAATAGAAATCATGTTGTAATTATCTCTATTGTAACTTCTCTCTGATCTCTCTCTATTTAAATGAAAACAGAGATCAGAGATGGGGATGGAAAAATGAAGGAGAATTGAGGATTCAGAATTAGAAATTCAAGAATGATGATGGGATAGGATAGAATAGGAGGAAAAGGAGATTGTTGCATTACCATTGTAATTCTCAAATCTTCAGCTGCTGTAATGATTTCACAGTTTGATGATGAATAAATAAAAGGGTTGTTGTTCATTCTTCTCATCTGAAGTAGCCCAGCAGCATTTGCTGGCGGCTAAGGGCCCAACCTCTAGTGGAGTACGATGCTGTTGTATTTTATCTTTCCGATTTCTACCGTGTGATGGTTTGATTTCATTTCCATCTCTTTAAATTGTTTTGTTTAGTAATCTTTTGTTTATGAACATTTCACAAAATTGCTCTGTTACATTGAAATCACAATTGGATCGTGTGAGTGACAAATTATTAATTATAACTTGAAATTTCCTGCTCTTAATTCTAATCTAATATTGAGTTGTCTAATTAAGACTGTGGTTCATTTAATTGCTGTTCATTTGTAATTGAAATTGTTGTTCAATTATGTTATTATTCAATTATAACAACAATTGTTGTTGCTTCAATAACTGTGATTAATGTTCTTGCTGCTGGATTAAGGTTGCTGATTTAATTACATTTGTAGTTGTTGTGTATTTCTATTCAATTAGCTTTGTTGTTCAGATTTATTAAATAGGATTCATTGTTTAATTCCTTTAATTACAGTTTGCTGTCCATTTACTTTGCTGTTCATTTCTATTGATTCATTGCAAAGAGTTTGCTTTTAAAGAGTTTTTCTAGTTTACTTTCAATAACAACTTTAGTTCAATTTCTATTTCCTTTTAATTGCTTTAAAACATGACTGTCAAGTGTAGAGAACATTGGTTATTGCTTCCTCGTTCCCAGATTGATTGTCTTGTTCCAGTTTGATTTCAATTGCATCAATATCTAGAGGAATGAGTTATTGCTACTGTATCCTCAATTGATGGTTGTTTGAGTGAATGATTTAATTACAGAGCATTTGAGTTTCTTAATGTTCTAATTAGATTTTGTTTCAAGCATTCATTTACTTTTGTATTTTAAGCACTATACTGCAAAACATTACTCTTGAGTAAATAGCCGCCTCAGACTGAGTACACTCTTGAAATAAGAAGTTGTCCCTGGGTTGACAATTAATTTGAAGATAATTAGGAGTTAAAAATACACCTTTTTATCACTCGACAGTCTCACTGGCATTTGGGACTGTGCAATGCACAATTCTAGTTGACAGTCTTCTAACCTTTGAGAGTCACTACTGCACAATCTTGCCCAAGAGTCACCCAACTTGTTGCATGATCGACCGTTGAAGTGATTTGTGTTTTTAAACTGACATTTTCTTGCCATGAGTGTCCGCTCTATCTCCAGGTACACCAGTTGTTGAGTAGTCTCTTAGTAGTACATACATCATGGTTTCCAAGAGAGCTGGATCAAAGGAAACTATAGAGAGAAGCACTGGGGACGTGGTTGAATAAGTGCCAATGATCTTGCCCATATAAGCAGACACACAATTGTTCATAGAGAAGGACAAGAAGATCACATGACAAGAAATAAAGGACATATTTGTAGGAAGTTTCAAGGAATATATGGAAGATTGAAAAGTCTATGTCAACATTCACAAGTCAAGCTTGTACAGGGTTGCATGCAAGTACCCTTCCTTCCCATGCACATATATCATTCACTAGGTTGTCTCACATACCAATCCTGAGATGATGACATTGAGCAACACTAGTGGGACACAAATTTCCACCTTAAGGTTGGAAAAATATCATTAGATGTATCACTTGCTACAGTCGGTGAACTACATGGCTGCACTATTCTTGACTCCTAACAACAATGTAAACTCTAGAGATATCATGAAGCATTGGGTAAAAAAGTCATCGAAGTTTAGGATGACACCCAACCAGGTCTACAAGAAAAAGTTACTCAAGATGGCTCACCAACTCCTGGTCATCTTTGCATGTCGCTTATATGGCCAAGAGAGCACAAAGACCTTCCCATAGAGTTGGGTTGTTATGTTAGATAAGTTGGCAAATGAAGGAAGTCCTTTCAATTGGTCGGACATGTTGGATCTTTAGTTAAAAGTGCATGTGTCAAATGCCTGGAATATGCCCAAGGATGGACAATCAATATTCTATATGTTCTTGTACCTTCTTGATGCAATCTATGCCCAGGAACAGTTCCCTGGCATGGGTTGGACATGGACACCATCAAAGGAATCTGTGAACATTTATTGAAAATTGCTCTATGAGTGCAACTACCGAGAACTCATGGCAAGGCTGTCTGACCATTTCATTGCCCTGTTGTACAAGAAGATATTTTAATAGGATCCACCTTGCATGTCCCAAGAAGTGATGCAGGCATTGCTTAACATTGCAGATTGGTATGCCTCACCCGGTGGCACTTTCATTAGGATGTTTTGCGCAGAGAAGCCTCTACATGAGCTACCAAGGTTTTCTATGGACAAGCTGGTCATGCAAGACGTTGGATACCACATCTCCACAGGGTTATCAGTGGTAGTGCATAGGAGGAAGAAGGAATCATGTCCTACTCTTCCTTTGAGGATTAGGTTGTACGAGATCCGTACCTTGAAAGATGCAGATGTCAAGAATGAGAACTTGAAGAAGTTTGGATTCGACACCAAGAGTTTCAATCCGTATGATCCCCACTGCATATAAAATAACAACTATGCAAATGTGTACTACCAATGGATCCACTGGGCATGTCATTAGCCATATGAAGATCCTTGGAGTTATTGCTATAACTCATTTAGGCTCAATGGACCAGTCAACATGGTTGTAGAATGGAAAGCATCACTATAGGAAGTAGCACCACAAGAAGCAACAACAACAACATTAGTGAAAAACAAACCAATGCAAGATAAAGGCAATAGGACGATTTCCGAGAGTGCAAAGGCTGAGCAAAGCTACAAGCTCGAAGAAGATCCACTTGTTGAAAGAGTAGCTTTGGATATAGATGTAAAGAGGCGACAACGTGAAAGGAGAGTAGCATAGAGAAAGAGGGGGAAGCAAATATTATAAGCAGAGAGGAAGTTGCAGGCGACAGAGAAGAAGATAAAAGAAGAACAAGAGCTCATGAGGAGAGAAAGGGAAGAAAGGCAAAAATAGGGATAGGAAGAAGGACAACATGCACTGACAGAGAAAACTATGCAGATACAAGTTGAGACAACAGAGCAGCTAGCTGATGAAGAAGAGGGTGAGTAGGTGCAGGTGAGAATGATCGAATGCCGAAGGACTTGCAAGAGGCCATGCATAGAACATTGTGGTCCATGAGATCTTCCATGACATAGATGAAGAAAGAAATAGTGGTGGAGATATCAACTTTGGAGGCCACCATGTAGGCAATGTATAGAATATTTGTCACCGTGCACAAAGCGATTGTCCATTTGGACGGGTTTTAGTAGCAGTGTACGTAGATGGCCCAAAATCTCAAATACATTCACACTGTTATTGCACACATGAAAGAATGGAAAATGAGGTACAAGGGAGCCCCACATTACTTGCATAAGAGGATGAAGCCATAGGCTGGGCTAGACAAACCACGAATTCAGTTGTTGATCCAGAACTATGAGAAGCTCCCTCTACTTATCACTAGCATTGAGGCTTCCTATGCAATGCTGTTTAGGAGTCTGGATGTCATAGTGATAATGCACAAGATCCCTTCCATTGGAAATCTCACCCAAGCCATGAGGAAGAACCAAGTCATGCTGGATGTCGACAAGTACATAGAGCAGTTGATGTGCGTAGCCTCCAGCGATGACTTGTAGCTCAGTGTAGAGAACATGAGAAGGTACATCATTGGTACAACCACACTCAAGATAATGCCATGCATGCTTCATGATGATCTAGATAAAGATGTCATCGAACAGTAAAGGGACACAATAACACAGTACAGTTCATCACCAAAGATCACCACGAGGAGGTTATCGAGTTAGTCTTTCCCTAAAATCCCGAGGGATATTATTTGTCTTTTCAGGCTAACTCAAGCCTATTTTTGTCCCACATGGGTATATGTAGAAATTATATTTTTGTAAATATGTTGTATGTGAAATTCAAAGTGTCATTAGTGGAATGTGAACAGTCACTGTTGTAATGTGATGAGTCATGAGGGTAGTCCAAGGGTCAAACGGGAATTTCAAGGGTCACCCCACCCTTTTCTATATATAGAACCTCATAACTCATAGTACGAGCTTTTTAGGAGCAAGCTTTTGGCTAGACATTGCTTGGAGAAGGCTTGAAGAGTATTCTGATGAGCCTTGGCTTCTCCACAACGCAGAGCGAGTACATCTCTTTGAAGGAGTAGGCAGTGTTGACTGTAATGTTCCACTATTTGGGCTAGTGGTTGTCAATGTTGTATGTATGGATGGTAATTTCTCTCTCTCTCTCTCTCTCTCTCTCTCTCTTCTCTATATATATATATATATATATAATATATATATATATATATTATATAACAGAGCCAACACATTTTCATGAATATGTTGTTATTGTAGATGGACTATTATGGTTACTTTAGCAATATATGTTGTTTAACTCACACATTTGTGTATGAACTACTTTATATGCAATTATATGAATCTTGTTGTAATCATGTTGTTGGTTTAACCCGTCACTTTGGATTGTGGACTATTCTGCTTTCCAACTTGTGATGTCATTCAGCTCGTGTGTTCCTTTCAGGCCGTGTACTATTACACACTTCTAAGGGACACACTTCCTTTTCCCCTTTATGTGTTATAACCCCCCATGCATCTCACTTGATTTTTTGCAAGGTCACACACTTGCTTCTGACAAAGATATCACAATTACTTCTGCGCACTATCGCAGTCAAGGAATTGCTTTACTACCCACTGTTGGGACTCCTACTCCAAAGGGTCTAAGGTCTAGTTGGGGCTTCTTACTGGGGAGATCCCTTGACATGTTGGCGGTGCCAGCACCGTGAACATTTCTAGTGCTAAAAGGAGGGCCAGATTACAAGCTCAATCCTCAAAGTCTGTTTGCATCTTTGCTTACAATTAATCCTTCGAAATGTCTGTCTCACAAATGTGATTTTGAAGTGTCAGAGGATCTCATTAATGACTGGTCACATTTCACATACGATGGTGAAGGTGAAGAAACTTTTCTTAGTCATGGAGTGACCTTCATGGGCTTCCGTGAAAGAAAAAAATCCATGAGGATCATATTGCCTGCTCACTGTTCACATTCATGTTTCGAGGGGACACACTACAATTTTGTGTCACATTGCCTGCAACCTCCAATCACTCTTCTGATCAGATGATTGGAGAGTTGGCTCGTGCTTTCTATCATTATGATCATAATGCACTCAATAAAAAAACTCTACGATCACAAAAAGCACATGATGAATCCCTTTTGCAATTTTTGAAATGCTTCCCAAATCTAGTTTTTCAAATCCCAGAAGATGAAATTGATTGGAAATTGATTCATGAAAGATTTCAGTATCTTCTTCACATATCCACAAATCCACATGTGTTAGAATCATTTGAACCCCTCCCAACATACCTTAGTGTTAGAGCTACCAAACCCAATACGGACAAGGTTTCTTTCACAGGTGACCCTCTGTCCTCTCCTCATCAAAGAGCTCTAGCTCCACAGTGCGAGGTGGGAGAAGTTGCGAACCCGTATGTTGAACTGTCACATCCTCCTACCCCACCTACTAAGGATATCTGCGTAGATTTGTCTTGCAAGCCTATTGGTTGTCATGTGAACTCGTTGTCTCAACCTTCGAACTCTCGTTCTATTAATCCTTCGGTTTGTACTGTGTTGTGTTCTTCCATTCCATAATCCACATTTGTTGTTCACGAGCATCAAGTTGTCAATGGAATTGGTGTTGAACAACCAACCCGCACTGTCATTTATGATGAGTATGTCTGGGAATCTGAAGAAGAATTCGCTAGTGAAGGATGAACCCCTTCTGTTCGCACCTCATCCGCTATTTCCTAACATCTTTTATGATTTCTGCCATTTTTGATTTATCTTGTGAAAATTCATCTCTGGATGTTTCTACTTCCGATCATTCACAGAACACACCAGATGTTAGTTTTTCATTGCATTGTGGAGAGCACACACCTTTCTTTCTGAATCCACCCAATCTATCATCTTTTATTTCTAAAACCTCAAAGGGTGAACATTATTGTTTCTCATCAACCCTTCTGTATGAGGATGTTGATGAACATTAAAAAATGAAAAATGAAATAAAGGCTAAAGAAGAGAAAGGCTTCCGGCACAGAGAGGTGATGTAAGTAACTCTGCTAGGGTACTGACCAGGCTCACTAGTAGTGTAGCGATGCTTGTGTTCATGTGTGACTCCGTCAGGGTACTATCTAGGCTTGCTAGCAGCGGATCAACACCAGAGATGAAACTAAAACTTTGACAAGTATATTACTTGTGCCTTAATATACCCCTCTTCCCCAATCAAAACAACTAAGTTGAATTGGATTGGTATGTGTGTTGACCGATCAAGAGAATGGTAGAGACTATATCTTTAACTCAAGCTAGTGAGGAAGCTGCGACGATCAAATAATTGAACAATACTTCCGAAGGAGTTAGACTCGCTTTACATGAAACAAGGCCCATATAGAGAACTGAAGTTCTACTAGTGTGTCACCAATTTTGTAGCGGCTACAACCACCCTCCAAATTTTTTCCTTCGCTTTGTTTTGGAGCCTCCCTCCCAAAAATCTTAGCAGCATGTCTTGCATTTCTTAGGTACTTGTGTTTTTATTTGAAGTTATGTTTCACTTTGCAGCTTGTGTTCGCTAACATTTTTTATTGACCAACCACAAGCTAACCTTGTGACTTGCTTCACATATGTTTCTTGCATTGTCTTGGAAAACTGTGAAATCTTAGAGGGTGTAGAAATTTCACCTGTAGAACAAACCGATATATGCAATGTACTAAAGCATAATACTTGTTCTACTTCTACAAAACATTAAGTGGAAGCATAATCGAATTCATGAGCAACATCAAGTAGAAACGTGCATAATTGATCAAGAGAAATAATCACACATAACACAAGATATATCCAGGGGAAAGCACCCGCATAAAACCCCAACCATGTATTATCAATCAAGTGGAAATCCTCTTCACAATACAAAAAGAATTAGCTCTCAAGCTATTTAGTTCTCAATGAACTATGAAGATATGAAGATATATATCATGAACCAACCAAGCCCTGTATATAAAGGCTTTACCTATGGTCCAATCCCTATTTCCTTGCGCAGTTTTCTTAGGAAATAATAGGAAAAGCATATGTAATTAATTCCAAACATACCAAGTTAACCAATGGTCCAACTACGCAATCCTTGAGGACACTAGTTCGTCAACCATGCAAAAACTAATTACTAGACATAGTCAAGCATCTGATAGTCCATTGTCCCACATATGATCTCAACTGGGTCTCTGACATAACTGGCATGCAATAGTTATCCATGAGTGAATTCTCAGTTATCTAAAATAATAGTTGTCACTTGCATGCAAGCATTAACAAAATATATTTTATTATTTTAACAACTTGTTAAAATAATCTAACTGGACTTGACTAGTTAGAACTAAGTCAATTGATTCTCTCATTATAGAACTTATACTTATTCCCTCAATCAGTGGAGGGAATTAAGGATAAATTCCTCAATCAGTGGGACAACTCATGTGCATGCTCACAAAGACTTCAAATTTGAATTTCCTTAACTAATTAACTCAATTGAATTAATTAATTAATATTTCCAACTGCTATTAGGACCAAAATTAATTTTACTTCCTATAGATAGACTAGGGATTGCGATAAATAGGAAGGGACCCAAAAATGCTATTTTTAGAACTTTCTATTTTTAGCAGTTTCACCTCTCACCCAATGTGTCCAATGACCTCACTGGCCAAACTACTATTTTTAGACATGTTATTTTTAGCACATTCTAAATTTAACATTTCTTGTTGCACATTTTTAAACAGAGGGGAACCATCCTTGCTCTAAGGAATTGCACAGAGCAGCCTAACAGCCATCCCTGCTCTCTGGAATTGCGCAGAGCAGTCCGAAAGACAACCTTGCTCAGAGAAATTGTGTAGAACATCTAGACACTGGGCTTCAGCTCAAGAATTGTGCAGACCCAACTGGAAATTTTTCATTAGTTGAGAAATTGTGTAGATTGTGAGAGGAAGCCAGAGCCACTTAGCCCAAGAATTGTGCAGAAGCATTCCTTCAACTACTGTCTAATGCATGTGTCGACAAGTTGCCCGGTTCTCTCCAGATCTGTGCAATTCTTCCTTGCATGCATGGAATTTTTCCTAAAAAATAAAAAAGAGAAAATAATCCCTAAAACATAGGGATCTATTTTTAGCACTGGGAGTTACACTCAAGTTGATTTTAGAAACTTCCAGCCACTTGCCATTTTTTCCTAGATTTTCGGCATGTGCGTCATAAAAATTGAATCTACCAAATCTATTTAAATGACTCACAATAGCTCATTCTACAAATTCGATCTTGGAGCTCTTGCATTCTTTAGGAATCTAGGAACCTTCAACACAATCATCACAACTTTTCCGGGTAAGTTTTTCTTTTCAAGTCTTTTGTTGCTTTTTCTGTCGCCTTTATTTCCTCGGCTTGTGCGAGTGTTGTTTTGAATGTTTTATTGAATGAATGCTGGCGTTTTATTTTTTTTAACCTATAGAAGTGATGTTTTAAGTGTCGCATGCATAACACTATTTTTACACTAACGGTCACTGTTGCGGCGACTCTCCCTACTAGCTTCGTTGTTCATCCATTTGACTAATTCCTGCATTGGTTTTGATTCCGTGCATGATCATTCACTCATATCTGCATCATCCTTCGCTCATGCAGTTAGATCTACTCATTTTCAAGTTTCCCTTGGGTAGATATGGGCTACCTTGGATCAAATCTCACTTTGGCCAGCATGCACTGCACATTCCCGGAACTCAAGGCTCTGCCTTCACTCCATAATTGCGTAGAGGCTGCCTGTCACTGGCCTCTAGTTGTGTTCTACATAGTTCTAGGAGACAGTGCCCAGTCTTGCCCACTGGTATTGTGAAATGCGTAGTCTCAATTAGCAGTCAAGCTAGACTGAAATGCACGTTGCCCAGTTCCAGTGCACAATCAACCTAGATAAACTAAAGTTTGTGCAATTCTAGTCAGCATCAGGTCTCACTGGATGTTGGGACTACACAATGCACAGTACAAGCTAACGGTGTCCTAGCCTTTGAGAGTCACTACCGCACAATATTTCCCAACAGTCACGCAACTTGTTACATGACCGATCCTTGAAGTGCTTTGTGTTTTTAGACTAACATTTTCTTTCTGTGAGTGTCTAGTCTATCTCTAGGTACATCATTTGTTGAGCAGTCTCTCACCAATACATGCATCATGGTTTCCAAGAGAGATGGATCAAAGGACATTGCAGAGAGAAACACATGAGACGTAGTTGAATAGTTTCCAATGAACTTGCCCATCTATGCAGACACACATCTGCTCATAGAGAAGGACATGAAGATCGCATGGCAAGAAATAAAGGACATATTTGCAAGTAGTTTCAAGGAAGATTTGGAAGATCGAAAAGTCTATATCAACATTCACAAGTCAGTCTTGTACAAGGTTGCATGCAGGTACGTCACCTTCCCATGCGCATATATCATTCAATGGGTTGTCTCACATACCAATCCCGAGATGACGACATTGAGCAGCACCAATGGGACACAACTTGCCACCTTCAAGTAAAAAAAATATCATCAGATGTATCACTTGTCGAGCCCAATGAATTACATGGATGCACTGTTCTTCACTCCCAACAACAATGTAAACTCTAGAGATATCATGAAGCATTGGGTAAAAGAGCCATCGAATTTTAGTACGACACCCAACTAGGTCTACAAGACAAAGTCACTTAGGAAGTCTTACCAACTCCTGGTCATCTTTGCATGTTGCTTGTATGGCCAAGAGAGCACAGAGACCTTCCCGCAGAGTTGGGTTGTTATGTTAGATCAGTTGGCAAATGAAGGAAGGCCTTTCAACTAGTTGGACACGTTGGCTTTTAAGCTAAAAGTGCATGTGTCAAATGCTCGTAATCTGCCTAAGGATGTGCAAGAAATATTCTATATTTCTGCATACCTGCTTGATGCAATTTGTGCCTAGCAGAAGTTCCCTGCCATGGGTTGGACATGGACACCATCAAAGGAAGTTGTGAACGTTTATTGCAAATTTCTCTTTGAGTGCAACTACCGAGGAGTCATGGCGAGGCTGTTTGACCATTTCATCGCCCCGCTGTAAAAGATGATATTTGAACGGGATCAACCTTACATGTCCCAAGAAGTATTGCAAACATTGCTTAACATTGCATATTGGAATGCCTCACCTAGTGGCACCTTCATCAAGATGTTTGGCGGAGAGAAGCCTCTACATGAGCTACTAAGGTTTTCCATGAACAAGATGGTCATGAAAGAGGTTGCATACCACATCTCCACAGGGTTATAAATAGGACTGCATAGGAGGAAGAAGGCACCATGGCCTACTCGTCCTTTACAGATTGGGTTGATCCGTACCTTGAAATATGAAGATGTTGAGATCTACGACTTGAAGAAGTTTGGATTTTGCACCAAGAGTTTCAATCCATATAATCCCCACTACATATGCAAGAACCACTGTGCGAAGGTGTACTACTCATTGACTTGAATTTGAAACTACTTGAAAATGCTTAACAAGGTATTCAATTGAATAAATATACTTGTGCAAGTGATGTACAGGTCTTGCAGTTAAAAACAAATGAGTTTTGATGCAGTTTATAACCCTTTTATTTGTAGTAGGATTAATTCATTTATTTATTTAACATACTAAAATAGATTTGTTTTGAAAGAAAACTCAACCACAGATGCAATAGCATATGATGAAGCAATTCACCCTTCCTGGGCTACATCTGCTGGGTCCAAGGCTCCCAAATGGGCATGTCCTTGATTTGATTAAAAGCTCAAAATGATTGTACAGCTGAATACAAGCCTTAACAAGCAAAATGGGCTTTAAAAATGGATTTAGAACGATCAAATCAGTCAGGAATGAATATTGGTTCTCATCCAATGGGTACCTGCAACCCAATACAATTCTCACAATGTTGAGCCCAAGTGGCTCCTAGAACTTCCACGGAGCAAAAACACCTGCAAACAACCTTTGATTTCTCTCTAACCTATGCCAATGGCTTCAACATCATCTGATTATTCAAAAAAAAAAAAAAATCATCTCAAAAGGCCTTTCCTACCCAAAGTTATGGCTCATTTACTCCACTGCTTGTTTGGCCCCAAATTTACTCCAGTTAACTTTAGTTATGGTCCAGTTAGGCCCACCAAAGTTGGCGGGACCGCCAAAATTGGCGTGACTGCCAAAAATCCCGCCAAATTCTCCTTGACCTCCAGTTAACTGTCAATTTGAAAAAGGCTAGTCACATGTCATGGTTCTGTGCCTCAGATTGCGTGCCCTATCCGTCAGGTTGACCGTTGTGGAGGGCGGTTACTGTAACCACTGGCGCGTATGTGACCACCTCCACGTAATTGAGCCTAACCGCCACCCATAACTGTTAGAGGGTTGTTGGGCCATGGTTACCGGGACCTGGTCATGTGCGGAGAGGGGGATGGCCCCCTTTGGGGCCCGCCCTAACGGTTCCAAAACTTTAAATTGATTATTGTCCAAGGCCTTCACAAGTTCCACCTGTTTTGTGTAGTGGTAAACCGTTGCATTCGTGGTTGGGAGGTCATGGGTTCGACCCACTGATCCACCAAAACCATTTTATATGCTAAACTTGCGTCCACCTTGGGGCCACCCTTTGGGCTTGCCACATGGCACCCTCTCATTGGTTGCCTCAAACAAAATATTTTGGGAATATTTTAGGAATATTTTGAAGAATATTCTTTGGAATATTTTGAACAATATTCCTTGGAATATTCTATGGAATATTCTATTTTAAATTAAAAAAAATAATTCAAAATTAAGGGTTATTGGGTGATTTTCAAATTGACATAACTTCTGCATACGGATACCATTTTTCGAACCGTTCATGGCACCAGAATCAAGAGGACGAGATTTATCTAGTTGTTATTGAGTGCTTTCATTTTTGAGCATTTTTCGACACTTGGGACATGAGCCCCCGATCACGCCTCCCCATTGGGAAGCTTTTGGACCCCAAAAGCCTTCAATTGCCTGTTAAAAAGGTGAGGGTACAACTCCCTCACTCTGTCCACCTCCATGCACTTTGCCTTGTTTGGTTTGCTGCCTTTGAGACCAACCCGAACATAATCAACATTTCCCCTCGCTGAAGTGTGTGTCCTTCTGTCAAGGATAGCATCTTCTTTCAGCTCATCCAAAAATTCTGGTGAGAAATCATCTGTAAATGGCAGCTGAATATCACTTTCTTGATCATAAATCAAAGGAGGTTCATTCAAACGTAAATTCTCCACATTGACAACAAAATACATGTGCACATATGAAGGCAAATCTAGTTGAAAAGCATTATTTCCAACTTGCTTGAGGATTTTGAATGGACCATAATGAATAGGCTTCAAATTTTTACCTTCTTCTTGCATTCTTTCCTTACTAATGTGCAGCCATACCTCATCCCCTTCTTGAAACTTGTGATCGACTCTATGCTTATCATGTCTCTTCTTGTACTTTCCTTGACTTTTTTCAAGTTGTTCTTGAATTTGCTGATGTATTAGCTGAATTCTTTCAATGAAAAAAACGAGCTTTGTCAATGTCACTATGTCCCTCAATGGCAACATCCTTCTCAAGAATGAAATCAAGAGGTGACTTTGGCAAGTAACCAAAACAAGCTTCAAACGCTGAGGTGTTTGTGGAAGAGTACTTGGCATGGTTGTAAGCATGCTGTATGTAGTGCAAATGTTCATCCCAAAGCTTGGGATGCTTGCTGCAATAACTCTCAAGAGGTGCACAATGGTTCTGTTCACTACTTCTGTTTGGCCATCTGTTTGTGGATGGAAAGCAATACTCTTCTTCAACTTGGTGTCCATCATCTTCCATAGATTGGACCAAAAATTCCCCACAAATCTGGTATCCCTGTCGCTAACAATGGAAGTAGGCAAGCCATAATGAACCCATACATGTTGAAAAAATAATTCAGCAGTTATAGTTTTCTTACATGGCATAAGTATACACATTTTGCTGAAACGATCAACTACTACAAAAAGATAATCATGCTGCTTTCTAGACTTTGGTAAACCTCCTACAAAATCCATAGAAATACTCTCCCATGGTCTAGAAGGTACCGACAATGGCGTATATAATCCAAGCTTCCTATTACTAGGCTTGCTTGTAGCACATAATTAACAACCTCTAATGAACCTTGAAACAAAATCTACCATGCGAGGCCAATAACAATACCTCTGTAGATGTGCAATTGTTTTGCTTACACCGAAATGTTCAGCAATAAGAGAAGAATGAGCTTCTCTTACGACACTTATTCTCTCCCCCCGTGGTATACATAACTTTCCCAAATGAAACAACAAATTGTTATGCAAGTGATAATCATTCTCCTCAACATGATTCCCTTTACTCAAGTTAGCATACACATCTTTAAAATCAACATCAGATGCATACTGTTCTATGTAACTCTCATGTACAATGGAATAATTCTTAAGTAAAGTAATAGCACCAATAATAGGCCTTGAAAGCATATCAACAACTTTATTCAAAACACCTTTCTTGTACCTTATTACCAAGTGGAACTGTTGCAAGAAGCCCATCCATCTGAAGTGTTGTGACTACTGTAACTTGCTTTGTGATTGCAAGTATTGTAAGGGCTGATGGTCGGTATGTATCACGGTTTCTTTGCCCATCAAATAGTGTTTCCACTTTTTGATGCTTTGTACCAATGCATACAACTCCTTATCATATGTAGGATAATTTACAACAACACCATTAAAAGTCTCAGAATGAAATGCAATAGCCTTACCATGTTGTAGAAGAACTGCACCCATGGCATAATCACTAGCATTGGTTTGAATCTCAAATGGCTGTCTCAAATCCAATAATGCAAGGACTGGAGCTAAACTAATCTTCTCTTTCAAAGATTCAAAAGCTTTCTGCTATTTACCTCCCCATTGGAAAGCATGATTCACACTTGTCAGTGCATGCATAGGAGCTGCTATAGAAGAGAAGTTAGAGATAAACTTCCTCCAATATTGAGCTACACCCAAAAAACTTCTTACCTCTGTAATGGATTTGGGAGTAGGCCAATTCACAATAGCCTCAATCTTAGCGGGATCAATTCTCAAAGCTCCTCCTCCTATGTGTTCCAAATAAATAAAAGAATTTTTCCAAACTCACACTTTGACATTTTAAAAAATAACTAATTCTTCTTCAAAATATCAAGTACTTTACTAACATGCATGACATGATCTTCTCTTGAATTGCTGAAAATTAAGATGTCATCTAAGTAGACAATAACGAAATCATCAAGAAAAGGATGCAAGACATCATCCATTACTCGCATGAAAGTTGTAGGTGCATTGCACAACCCAAACAGTATCACAAGCCACTCAAAGAGTCCTTGTTTGTTTTTTAAGGCTATCGTCCAAATGTCTCTTTCTTCAATTCTTACTTGATGATATCCACTGCGCAAGTCTAACTTAGTGAAATATCGAGCATCTTTCAGCTGATCTAGCAAATCATCTATCCTTGGGAGTGGGTAACGATTCTTACCGTTATCTTTTTCAAAGCCCTAAAATCTACACACATGCGCTAAGTGCCATCTTTCTTTGGAATCAATACAATTGATGACCCACATGGTGAAGTACTTGGCCTTATGAGACCCTTGTCCAACAAGTCCTTGGTTTGCTTCTTGATTTCAACAATCTCCATGATAGACATGCGATACATGTCTATGTTTGGAAGAGGACAATCTGGATGCAAATGGATTTCATGCTAAATCTTCCTCTTAGGAGGCAAACCTATTGGTTCTTGAAACATCTCATGATGTGCATCAACTACATCATATAAATATGATTTAAGCTTGGGATCACAATTGTCAAATGACTTATGATTCACATCAACCTTAGGCTTGATCATAAGAAGAACAAAATTCTTACTTGAATTGACTAGCCTTTTTACCTGTCCTGCATTCACCATCGCTATATTTGTCTTCTTGTGATGAGCTCTAACAGTGTACTCCTTGCCATCTTTGAAAAGATGATATTTGTTTTCATGGCGATAGAAGATAGCTTTCCTGTCAAATAAGTAAGGACTTCCCAAAACAATTCCTGCTATGTCAAATGACACTACATCAAGTTCAACTCTGTCAATAAAATGTGCAGTGATTACAAAGTGTAATATGCACTTTCTTGAGACTTGTAAATTTGCATCCTTGCATATCCATCTAAGTGGATAAGGCTTTGGATGTGGAATGGTCTCAAGTTTGAGTTGTTTGACCAAGTCTTCTGATATAAGGTTTGCTTGTGACCCACTATAAAAAAGTGTGTCAATCTTAGTATGTTTTGAAACTACCCTCACATGAAACAATTCAATTCTTTCTTCCTCATTAGGAGCTTGTACATGACAGTTTGAGGTACTAGTGCTGACTCGAGTTTCAATTTCTTTTCCCTTCAAATTTTTCAAACCCATGGCTACAATTTTGGTTTCATCACCTGAATCATCCCCTAAATCTTGTGGTGTAGAGGTAGTAGCTGTAGTTTTATGTTTCCCTTTGGTTTTGTTAAATTGGTTTCTTTTTTCAGGATGTAGTTTCCAACAATTTTTCTCTTCATGGCTTGCTTTAGAACAATGTTTACAGATCACTTTCTCACTCTCCTGTTTGACAAATGCATTCTCTTTCCCTTCTCCCTTGTAGGTTTTCTCTTTGTTTTCCCCCTTGAGGGGCTTGTTTCTACCCTCTTCAAATGTTCCCCCCCCCCCCAGCCTCTAAATGGGTAGCTTGAACACAAACTTTGTCCAGGCTAGTAGGATTAAACATCAAAATGGTATGTCTAAGGTAGCTATGCAAGCCACCTATGTATTTCAGCAAGGTTTCTTGGGTCTGTAAATCTACCCCTAATAAGAGTGCTCTTCTCCTGAATTCCTGGGTGTAGTCTTGGACATTTTGACCCTTAAGCTGTTTGAAATTTTGCCAGTTCATGATGGGTTTCTGCATGTGAGCAAGAGGATAAAATTGTTTTTTAATGGCTAAAAGAAATTTAGTCCATGTTAAGGTAACCTTACCAAATTTCTTGATTTCCTCTTTGGTCTTGGCCTCCCACCAAACCAATGTTGCTCCATCCATTCTTAAAGAAGCCAACTAAATCTTTGTGGCATCATCATGCATATTATGGATCCTCAAGTAAACTTCTAACTACCTAATCCAGTTGTCAATCTTTTCTGCATTCACTTCACCATTAAACATAGGTAGTTCGAATTTTACATCAAGCTTCAAAAAGGGATTTTTTCCAGAGGATTTATGCTTATGAGGTTTATTTACTGAAGTAGAAGATGAGGATGAAGAGGAAGAAGGTGACGATGGGGGTGGTGGATCACCATTTCCTCCATGTCCTTTCTTTGAATGATCATCATCATTCTTACCTCCTGAAGAGCCCTCTCCTTCATTTGGATGTTTAGACCCTTCACCAACCAGTCTATCATTTCTTTCCTATTACAATGTCCTCACCATTTTAGTCAAGTCCAAGAAAGATTTTCTGAAGACTCTTTTTTCTTCTCTTGGATCCATGTCTGCAGGAAATTCTCCTTCCTTTTCAGACATTCTTGAAGCTTCTATTGAGGCTCTTGAGGGTGAATATGAAGGTGGAGATAATGGCACCCTGGCCCTCCTTGACTGAGGATTATCTTGTTCTCTAGTCAACTATCCTTCCCCTCTCTGAAGTTTCAGCCTGGTAAGCATCAAAACTTTCTAGACAGTCAAAATATCCTTGCACAAAAACAATCAAAAGATAAAATACACTAGAGATTGACTGAAAGAGTGTTTATCTACTTTGCAATTGTATAACAAAATCATTTCAAAGGCTTCCTGGCTCGTTTTAGGCTCTGTATATAGTTTATTTAACAACTTTTAATACAAAGAAACAACAACTCAACTCTGATACCAACTTGATTTGAATTTGAAACTACTTGAAAATGCTTAGCAAGGTATTCAATTTAGTAAATATACTTGTGCAAATGATGTACAGGTCTTGTAGTTAAAAACAAATGAGTTTTGATGCACTTTATAACCCTTTTATGTGTAGTAGGATTAATTCATTTATTTGTTTAACATACTAAAATAGATTTGTTCTGAAAGAAAACTCAACCACACACACAATAGCATATGATAAAGCAGTTCACCCCTCCTGAGCTACATGTACTGGGTCCAAGGCTCCCAAATGGGCATGTCCTTGATTTGATTAAAAGCTCAAAATGATTGTACAACTGAATACAAGCCTTTATAGGAAAAATGGATTGTAAAAATGGATTTAGAATGCTCAGATCAGTCAGGAATGACTATTGGTTCTCATCCAATGGGTACCTGAAACTCAATACAAATCTCACAATGTTGGGCCCTAGTGGCTCCTAGAACTTCCATGGAGCAAAAACACTTGCAAACGACCTCTGATTTCTCTCTAACCTATTTTAATGGCTTCAACATCATTTGATTAGTCAAAAAAAAAAATCGTCTCAAAAGGCCTTTCCTAGCCAAAGTTATGGCTCATTTACTCCCCTGCCTGTTTGGCCCTGAATTTACTCCAGTTAACTTTAGTTATGGCCCAGTTAGGCCTAGCAAAGTTTGTGGGACCATCAAAATTGGTGCCACTGCCAAAAATCCCGCCAAATTCGCCTTGACCGCCAGTTAACTGTCAGTTAAAATAAAGGCTGGTCACATGTCACGGTTCTACGCCTCGGATTGCGTGCCCTGTCTGCCGGGTTGACCGTTGTGGAGGGTGGTTACTGTAACCACCGACGCGTATGTGACCACCTCTGCATAATTGAGCCTGACCACCACTCGTAACCATCGGAGGGTTGTTGGGCCACGGTTACCGGGACCTGGTCATGTGCGGAGAGGAAGCTGGCCCCCTTCGGGGCCCGCCCTAATGGTTCCAAAAATTTAAATAGATTATTGTCCAAAACCTTTACAACTTCCACCCACTTGGTTTAGTGGTAAACCATTGCATTCATGGTTGGGAGGTTGTCGGTTCGACCCACCGATCCACCAAAATCTTGTTATATGCCAAACTTGCGTCCACCTTGGGACACGTGGTGGCTTCTTGGTTTTCCATGTGGCACTCTTTCATTGGTTGCCTCAAACAGAATATTCCATGAATATTTTTCCACGTGGCACTTTTTCATTGGTTGCCTCAAACAAAATATTCCAGGAATATTTTCTGGAATATTCTATTTTAATTATAATTTTTTTTTTCAAAATTAAGGGTTATTGGGCGATTTTCAAATTGACATAACTTTTGCATACGGAGACCATTTTTAAAACCATTTGCGGTGCCAGAATCAAGAGGACGAGATCTATCTGGTCATTTTGGTTTGAACTAGTTCCGAGCACTTTTATTTTTGAGCATTTTTTGACACTTGGGACATGAGCCCCTGATCACTCATGGATCCATGGGGCATGTCATTGACCAGAGGAAGATCCTTGGAGGTATTGCTATAACTCCTTTAGGTTCAATGAACCGACCAGCATGGCTGTAGAATGGAAAACAACACTGCAGGGAGCAACACCATAGGAAGCAAAAACAATAACAATAGTGAGCAGCAAACTGACGCAAGGCAAAGACAAGAGGAAGATTGCTGAGAGTGCAGAGGCTGAGCAAAGCCACAAGTTAAAAAAAGATCCACTTGTTGAAAGTGTAGATTTAGAGATAGATGCAAAGAGGTGAAAATGCGAAAGGAGATTAACGCAAAGAAAGAGGGAGAAAAAAAGATTGGAAGAAGTAGAGAGGAAGTTGTAGGAGACAAAGAAGAAGATGAAAGAAGAACATAAGCTCAGGAGGAGAGAAAGGGAAGAAAGGAAAAAAAAAGGACATGAAGATGGAAAACGCACACTGACACAGGAAACTACGCAGATCTAGGTTGAGATAGTAGAGCAGCCAACATATAAAGAAGATGGTGAGCAGGTGCAGGTTCAAGAACTTGCTCAACAGGTTGAGCAGTTGGTTGAGGCAACAAAAATGGAGACAAAATAGGAGCTAGAGGACTAATAAATTGATCTCATGCCGAGGGCATCTGAGATCACACCACAGTCTCCACCACCTCCAAAACCACTATCGGTCCTGAGTGAGAAAGGAGAAGTTTTTCTCCTTGATGATGATCGAGAGATGGATGTGTACAATCTAGAATTTGACAAGACACAACAGAGGATTGTACAAGCACGGAGAAAGTAGCTCTCGAATGTTCATACATCACCTGCACACATAGAAGAAAGGCTAATTGTAACAGAAGTTAGAAGACATCTAGTTGCCATGACTGAGGCTTATAAGGCTAAGGCTTATGCAAAAGCCATGTCTTGATAGCAGAGAATTATCGAATGGAGAAGGACTTGTAAGAGGCCAAGTAGAGAACAAAGTAGTTCGTAGGATTCACCATGACACATATGAAGAAAGCAATAGTGGCAAAGATATCAACTTTGGAGGCCACCATGCGGACAATGTATAGATGATTTATCATTTTGCATAAAGCGGTTATCCATTTACACTGTTCTCAGTAGCAGTGGGCGCAGACAGACCAAACTCTCAGACATTCACACTGCTATTGCATACATGCAAGAATGGACAATAAGGTACAAGGGAGCCCTGCTTTACTTGCACAAGAGGATGAAGCCAAAGGCTAAGCTAGACAAAGTACGAATTCAGATGTTGATTTAGAACTATGAGTAACTCCCTCCGCTCATCACTAGCATTGAGGCTTCCTATGCATGGTTGTTCAGGAGTCTGGATGTCTTAGTGTGAATGCACAAGATCCATTCCATTGGAACCCTCACCCAAGCGATGAGGAAGAACCAAGTCATGCTAGATGTCAACAAGTACACAGAGTAGTTGATTCACATAGCTACCAATAATGACTTGCATCTCAATACAAAGAACATGCAAAGGTACATCAGTGGTCCAACCACACTTATGACAATGTTGAGCATGCTTCAGGATGAGCTAGACAGAGGTTTCTGAACCATATACCTGGAAGCCACGGAGGCAAGAGTCCGCTTCGAAAAATATGTCATCAAACAATATAGGGACAAAATAGCACAGTACCAAGCTTAGTATCAATTTGTCACCAAAGATTTCCGCGGGGAGGTTAATGAGTTGGTCTTTCCCTAAGACCCCAAGTGATGTTGTTTATCTTATGCGGCTAACTCAAGCCTATTTTGGTCCCACATGGGTATATGTGGAAATTGTATTATTGTAAATATGTTGTAAGTGAAATTCCAAGTGTCATTAGTGGAATGTGAATAGTCATTGTTGTAATGTGAATATTCATGAGGGTAGTCCAAGATTTAAAGGGGAATGTCAAGGGTCACCCCACCCTTTGATATATATAGAACCTCATAACTCATAGTACGATCTTTTCAGGAGCCAAGCTTTTGGCTAGGCATTGCTTGGAGAAGGCTTGGAGAGTATTGTGACGCGCCTTGGATTCTCCACAACATAGAGCGAGTACATCTCTTTGGAGGAGTAGGCAGTGTTGACGGTAATGTTCCACTATTGGGGCTAGTGGCTGTCAATGGTGTATGTATAGATGGAACTTTCACCATTGACATATATATATATATATGTGTGTGTGTGTGTGTGTGTGTGTGTGTATATATATAATAGAGCCAACGCGTTTTCATGTGTATGTTGTTATTGTAGTTGGACTATTCTAGTTGCTTTAGCAATATATGTTGTTTAACTTACGCATTTGTGTATGAAATAATTTGTATGCAATTGTATGAATCTTGTTGTAATCATGTTTTTGGTTTAACCCGTCACTTTGGATTGTGGACTATTCTGCTTTCCATCTTGTGATGTCATTCAATTTGTGTGTTCCTTTCAGGTTGCGTACTACTACAAGATTCTAAAGGACACACTTTATTTTCCCCTTTGTGTGTCAGAACCCCCCATGTATCTCACTTGACTCGCTGCAAGGTCACACACTTGCTTCCGACAAAGATATCAAACATACCTCTGCGTGATATTGCAGTCAAGGCATTTCTTTACTACCCACTGTTGAGATTCCTACTCCAAACAGTTTGAGGTCTAGTTGAGACTTCTTACCAAGGAGATCCCTTGACATGTTCGCTGGTACAACACCGTCAACATATACAAAAATAATCCCAAAATAATAACTTTATTGGGTGTGCGTTATATTATTTCCATGACTAGATCCATCCACTATATGTTTCATTGGTGACAATGTGGGGGGGGGGGGGTGCGAAAGCCCCCCTTTCGGGGCCACCCCCCTGCACGGGGTCCGGGGCAGCACCCCAGTATTATTTTTTTATTTATGGGGACCTAATAAAAGTTGGGTGAACCTAAGGATGGGGGGCGGACCCAAAGATGATGGGTGAACCTACCCATGGTTTTGTGCATGGGTTTTGTACATGGTTTTGGGCATGATGATTTTATTCCCATGGTGTTTTGTAGATCTGATTAAAGGAAATGTGATTATGTTTTAATCCAGGGTTAATGGAATGGGGTTTATGAATGTTTTGACACACACACACACACACACACACACATATATATATATATTGTAACATTGAAAGAAACATAATGAAAAATCAATCTGGTTGCCCCGATTTTGGGATCCAAGGGAAATATCTGTGTATATTTGTCTTTTGTTCTTGCCATGATTTATTTTTCTATTTTAAGAATTCGTTTGCATGTAATTTCTATACAGGTTTAAAACCTACATTTGATATCAGAGTTGTTTAAGCTCCAAGGGAACGCCTTTGTTGCTAAGGGGTTTTGCTCAGGCCTGTGGTAGACCCTGTTATTGTGGGAGATCTGCGTCATCAATTCTTGCGGTGAGAAGATGGTGAACAATGGAAAGATAGAGATCATGAAATTAAATGGACAAAGTTTTGATTTGTGGAAAATCAAGATGGAGGATCTGTTGGTGGATAAAGATCAATGGATCGTGGTAGATCCAGGTACTAAACCAACAACAATGTCAATAGAAGACTGGGTAAAGTTGGATAAGAAGGAAAAGAGGACAATACAATTGTGTATCGCAGATTGAATATTGTAGAATGTATCAGGGGAAGCTATGACAAAGGATTTGTGGGAAAAGTTACAGATTTTGTACTAATGTAAGTCTTTGGTGAACTAACTTTTTCTACATAAAAAGTTGTATAACTTGAAGATGAAGGATGGAGACTTGGTAACAGAGTATCTGAATGAATTGAAAACTGTTGTAACCCAGTTGTTATCTATTGACATAAAATTTTTATATGAAGATAAGTGCATCAGTTTGTTAGGTTCTCTACCAGATTCGTGGGATAGTCCAGTTGTTTCTATAGGTAGCAATAAAACATATAACTACCTTGAAGTTTGATGAAATAGTCTCATCCTTGTTGTCAGAGGAGATGAGATGGAAAAATATGGAGAGCTAGAATGGAGATGCCTTATCTATAAGAGGGCAGTCTCAAAACAAAAACATAAATAAGTCATCAAGTGGGAGATCTAAATATCTAGGAAAACTTGTATAGGTATGTTGGAAATGTGGAAAAGGAGGGAACTACAAAAAGGATTGTAAATCTAAAACTACTGAGAAAGGAAAGAGATCTGATGATTCTCCTTTTGTAGAGGTGAAAAACACCTTAGATGAAGGTGGGGATGTGTTCTTGGATTCTTCTTCAATTACACGTGTAGATCATGAGGCATGGTTGATTGACTTAGGTGCATAATTTCACTTCACTCCCCATAGGAGGTGATTATGAAAGTATGAGAAATATGATGTTGGTGATGTATTCTTAAAGGATGAAAAGAAGGCGAGAATCACCGGTCATGGAAAATTCAAGTTGAAGTTTCAAGGTGGAAGTATTAGAACACTTCCTAGTGTTCTTCATATTCTTGCATTGGCCAAAAATTAAATTTATGTAAGTGATATGGATAATGCAGGTGTAAAAACAATGTTCGAGAAAGATACCTACAAGATGGTTTGGGAGAGCTGGTAATGATGTGGGGAGTTTGGATTGGAACTATGTACAAGATTCTGGGTAGCATTGTTATTGATGGGCACAACAATTTTGTGGTTCCTAATAATGGAGCAGAAAATCTAGTGCTCTCTGGAGAAAAGACCATGCTATGGCATCAAAGGCTTGGACATATTGGAGATAAATGCCTTCGAATACTCCATGGTAATGGTATGGTAAAAGCTATGTCTAATTACTCTTTGAATTTTGATTTTTGTGAACACTGTGTATATGGGAAGTATAATCAGGTGAGTGTCCCCTCATGTGCTAAGAGGGGGAAATGGATATTAGAGCTTGTGCACATTGATGTGTTTGGACCTGTGTTAGTTCCATCACTGGGTAAGTTTGTGTACTATGTCTCATTTATAGATGGATTATTGAGGAATACATACTTATATTTCCTCATTATGAAATCTGAAGTCTTTGGCAGGTTTAAAGAATTTAAGGCTCTGGTGGAAAATCATACAAAGAAGAAGATTAAGGTGTTGAGGAAAAATGATGGTGGAGAGTTTTGCAAAAAGGAATATGAAGAGTTCTATAAGAAGTGTGGTATAGCATGGAAGAATACTACTCCATACACACCTCAGAAAAATGGAGTTGCAAAAAGAATGAACATGACATTGATGGAAAATGAAAGAATCATCCTCAATGGCATTGGATTAGGGCACAAATTCTAGGCAGAGGAAGTAGATATTGCATGGTACCTGGTTAATAAATCACCTTCATCAACGTTAGAGGATAAGAATCCACATGAGGTTTGTACTGGAAAGAAACCCTCTCTTTCACATCTGAGGGTATTTGGCTGTGATGCATATGTACGTTCCAAAGGAGAAAAGAACCAAGTAGGATAGTAAATCTGAAAGATGCATCTTTATTGGATATAAGGATGGTTTAAAAGGTTATAAGATTTGGAACCTAGAAACAAGGAAGGTTGTGTACACTTGAGATGTGGTGTTTAGATAGGTGAAATATGTTATTAAACATGAATTACTACCAAAGGAACTTGAGAAGATAGAGTTTCAGATAAAGGAGGAAGAGTAAGACTCTACAACAGAACAAGAATCAAAAGAGGAAGAGCCACAAATTCCAGCTTTGAGAAGATCACTTCGAGAGAGAGGGTATAGTCCATCTTCTTTTTGTTAAAATTTTGCTTTATCTATTACTGATTATGATCCTTGAACTTTCAGGGAGGTAGTATATTTAGAGGATGGTAAACTATGGAAAAAGGCCATGGTTGATGAAATGGTATCTTTGGAAAAAAATGAGGCTTGGTATCTGATGGAGTTGATGGCTAGAAGGAAACCCATTGGCAAAAAATGGGCATTTAAGAAGAAGATGAATGTAGAAGGCAAGGTGGAGAAATGCAAATCTTGGTTGATAGCAAAAGGTTATTCCTAGGTGTTGGGAATTGATTTCAGTGATATTGTTTTATCATGTTGCCAAGTTAGCTTCTATTAGATTACTTTTATTTGTTGTTGATGCTTTTGTTTTTTAGGTAGAACAGATGGATGTGAAGTCAACATTTCTTAACAGGGATCTGAAAGAAGAGATCTACATGGAGCAACCAGAAGGCTTTGCAGTGAAGGGTAAGAAAGAATAGGTATGCAAGTAAAAAAAATCTATGTATGGGTTAAAACAATCACCAAGGATGTGGTATCAGAAATTTGGTACATATATACAAGGAATTGGCTTCAAAAAGAGTAAAGCAGATCACTATGTGTATTTTAAATTAATTAGTGACCATATTATTTATTTGGTCTTGTATGTGGATGATATGTTGCTGATGGGAAATAATAAAGAAATTATCTAGGATTTGAAGACCCAATTGTCCTCCAAATTCGACCTGAAGGATATTGCTATTGCAAACTATATTTTGGGCATGGAAATTAAATGAGACTGGGCAAAGAGGAAGCGTTGGTTAAACTAAAGGAAGTATGTCAAGACAATATTACAAAGGTTTAATATGCAAGATAGTAAACCAGTGAAGGTTCCTATTCCCATAGGTGTAAAGTTATCTATTGAACAATGTCCCAAGACACAAGAAGAGGAAGATGACATGTCTCGTGTTCCATATGCGAGTGTAGTTGGTAGCCTGATGTATGCAATGGTATGTACTAGACTAGACATTGTGCATGTAGTAGGAGTATTGAGCAAGTTTATGTCAAAACCAGGGAAGGAGCATTAGACACCAATGAAGTGGGTTTTCAAGTATTTGTGTGGCACTAGTGATTATGGTTTGTGCTACCAAGGAAAACCAGGATTGGACAGAGTTTTGGAAATACGTGGCTTTGTTGATGCATACTAGGTTGGAGATCTAGATTGCAGAAGATCTACAAGTGGATATGTGTTTAACCTATTTGGAGGAGCAGTCAATTAGATGAACAAGAGACAATTTGTAGTGGAACTTTTAACTACAGGGTTTGAATACATGGCAGCCACTCATGCAAGCAAGGGACTAATTTGGTTGCAGAGGTTGTGTTCAAGTATGGGGTTGGTAAAATAAGCTATAAGGATAGGCCGTGACAACCAAAGTGCAATTTTCTTGGCAAAGAACCTTGCTTAACATTCAAATAAAAATCACATAGATGTTCAATATCATTTTGTGAGGGATATGGTTGAGGTCAAAAAGGTATTGCTAGTAAAGGTGGACACTTTGAAGAATGTTGCAGATGCATTGACGAAGTCTGTGAGCACTAAGGAGTTTTCTTGGTGTAGAGAAACAATGGGTGTTACAGGGTCAAACCAATGACTAAGCTCTATTGTGACCCCCTGTGTGAAATAAAATAACAAGTGGGAGAATGTTGTGTATGTTATATTCTTTCCATGACTAGTCCCATGCGAATGTTGCGCTAGGTGTAGTGGTGAGATCACAAGGGGGGGTGGTAGCATCCTGAGATTTTTTTGTGGACCCAATAATAGTCAGGCGGACCCAAGGATGGGGGGCAAACCCAAAGATGGTGGGTAGACCTACCCATGGTTTCGCGCATGGGTTTTGCACATGGTTTTGGGCATGATGGTTTTCTGCCCATGTTATTTTGTAGATTCGGTCAAGGGAACTACGATTATGATCTAATCCAGGGTTAATGGATTGGGGTTTATGAATGCTTTGACATGTATATATATTTATTGTAACATTGAAAGTAATATAATGAAAAATCAATTTGGTAGTCACGATTTTGGAATCCAGGGGAAAATATTTGTGTATATTTGTTTTTTGTTCTCGCCATTGTTTATTTTTCTGTTTTAAAAATGTGTTTACATGTAATTTATGTACATGATTAAAACCTACAATCTCATATGTTGGATTGTGGAAGCCCCTTAAGATGTTAATTATGCCATGGAAGCTAACATTTTACAAATATGATAATAATTACTTTATTATTATTGTTGTTATTGTAAATAAGCTTTTGATATTAAATTGATACCAAATTACATAATATCAAAATCCTTTTACCATGGTCTATTTTATAGGCCATTTGGTCGCATTTGGTCAATATGGCTGCAAATTGGATTAATCAACATCCATGAACACCTAGTAATCATCCCTACACAAAGCCCTAAGCATGGCTCTTCAAAATCCCTGAGTTTCTAGGTTTGACTACTTATTTTTAGTGCTTTTAATGCCTAGTGCACCCTGTCCCTTTAGGGGCTTGCGTTCAGCATCAGGTTGCCCAGTTTTGCACCAGTGTTGATTAGAAGCGGGTCGTCCCTTGTTAGGGGTGTGTTGATTCTAGAAATTCCGGAAAAATAAAAAGAATGCCTAAGCTTCCTTTTTCAGAAGCTTCTAGGAGTTATTACAACCATTTACCTTAGATAAGAACTTCGAATCCTATTTGCTCTACCTTGGAGATTTCACCTCTTATCCATTGAGCTCATCCTCCCCTCTTAAGTTTATCTCAAGCCTAGATTGGTAAATGGATAAAAATTCCTAAACTACCACACTCTCCTATAAACCTACAACCATCTATGACATCAGGGTTGGATTTTGGAGACTAATAATACCCTCATGCTGCTGCTTTGAACCTAAGAGAGTTATCATTTCCAAGCATTAGGGTGATCTTGAGGCATGCTTGGTGACAATGAAGGACAATTAAACTTGGGGACATCTTTACAAGATCATATTCCACTTTTGTTTGTAAACTCTCTCCTTTTCATATTATTACAAAGAGTAAATCTCTTTCCTATATGTAACATGCTATGTTTACAATCATATATTTCAATGTTACGTTGTTCCATTGAATAAAGTGATTAGATAACGCTACATAGATGTTGTAGATATTTGGCTAGTGTTAATTGTATGTGTAGGTTCTAGTTATAGTGATTAGAGCTACTATTGGAGCTTATAAGCCGAGAGGAAAGAAGATCTTGCGATAGATCACAAGTAAGCATCTTCCAATTCTCTAATTTTTCTAAGGGGAACTTTATATTCTTTGCTTTCTATTGTTCTAGACCAGGCCACTAGGTCTAGGGAAGATACTTCTATCCACAGTCATAAATTATGTATAACAAATTACCGACTCCATTGGGGATCAATTTATTCCCTTAGTGGTTTCCTTGACTTTATCCCTTGTTACACCTCTTGAACAAAGCTCCGGTGCCTCACTCAATTTGAATTGACCCTAGGAAGACCTTTCATTGAGATGAATTTGATTTTTTGTGTCAGAAACTAGATTTTCCTTGATTAGTGCTCCCTCTGGTATACTAATAGAATGTTGTAGTGCACCCTATCCTTCTATGCACTTGGGCTACAGAGCACTGGTAACCTCTCCACACTTGCGTTGACCCTTGTTTCATGCAAAAATTGCCTTTCTATGCTTTGATCTCTTATTAACTTGGTTCCAATTGGTCCTCCTTGTGTCCTTGAGTGTGTTTAGGTCTCTTAGAAGCCTTCATTTTTATTGATTTTGGTTTTGAGTTCCTTTGATAAGAATTTATTCATATTTTTATTTGTTCATGTAGTTTGGTCATTAGCAAAATGATTGCTTGATCATTGGGTTGCTTTAAGGAATTAGTGTTTTAGTCATCATTTTGAATAGTTTGTTTTATCAGTGATTAGGAAAATATCTTAGTTTTCATCTAAAAATTAAGAGGAATTGAAAAGAAAAATCTTATGCATCAAGCATTGCATATAGGGTTTTGAGTGAAATTGTAATTAGAAATAGTTTCATTAGGGAAATTATTTAACAATCTTATTTGTTGCATCTTGTATGCTACATATTATTTGTTCTTTACCCTCCCATATATATATTTTCATCGAAAATAAAAAGTTTTATTTTATCATTCTAGCTCGCATTTTAGGATATTCAGATGAAATTTGCAGAGAGCCTTGGAAATTGAAAATTAATTCAAGATTAAATTTAAAATTTATTGAATCAACATAAGGAGCATTTGTAACATTAACGTAAACATCTTGCGGTCTTGGCTAGAGATGTGTTCCAACGTCTATAAATATAGGAGCTGTCATTTTTGGCAGCGTTACATTTTGGGGGTGATATCCCATTCCATGTATGTAAGTGTATTAGACCATTATCCATGTACCTCTGGGTATATTGGATGGTGCTCCACATATGAAAAGTATATGGGAACACTCTCATAATACCGCTATGCATTAGACAACACTAACACAGACTGCACTTCCACGTACCGTAGAGTATATTTTGGAAGTCCACCATAGGTTTCCATCCTCACCATAGGTAACCGAGTCAACGACCTTGTACACTGTGATACACTGAACAAAACATTCGGGGAGATTTCCTATCTGTACGTAAATCCCTGGTTCTCTAAGGTTGTATATTGTAGTTCGTAGTTTCTTGGTAAACCTTTATTCCTAGTTTACCTCTTTGATTGATTTTATTGATAATTGTTAAAATTTATTAATCCAATGTGGAAGAACAACACCCTTTACCCCGTCGTTCGCGTAGATGTATCATATGTGATCTATATTAATTATGAATTGGTGATGTGTATTGATGTATCATATTAACTATATACTATAATTTGTATGTGATCTGATCCTCTTCCACCTGAGGAAACTCCTGGCCGTCGTCACAAGAATAAGAAAACACAAACTACCAAACCTAATACTTCATGAGTTATTACTTCTGGTCCTCCATCTGAGATAGATCTACCAGAATCATATTTTCTTGTGAGTATGAAACCCAAGATTACCTCTCCATTGGCTAGTGAATCTCACACAATTGAAACTGAAGTAGCTGAAATCTCATTACCTGAGGTTATTGAACTTGACTATATTGAATCAGAGACAACTCAATCTAAGGTTATACAACACGAGGTAACTCAATTATCTACACCTATTAATTCAAGGACTTCTTCTTCTCTTCCTCTATCTCAGACACAACCCCAAAATATATATATCTTGAACCTGATGGTGAACCACTTCCACTTGGTCTTATGAGTACCGAAGAGATTCCATAGGAAGAGCATCAACCCTCCTCTCCCATTCAAGAAGGGGGTCATTTTTATTAGGCCCATCCTTTTACTTCTCCTCATTCTCCATCTCAGTCTCCTTTGTCTGGTTCTTTTCCTTTCAACTCACCTTTGAGTTTCCCTTGAGAATATTATTTGGGATAATTAACCATGACTGAATCTGCTATGGTTTCTTAGCCTATATCTACTACCATGGATGTGAAAACCCAAGTTGAAATGTCATCTATATTTGTAATGACACCATAGGCACATTTGTATGGTCGCCTGTCCATCTCACCTGGTTACCAATATTTGTATGGTACCTTCTCTACTGGAACATCTAGTCCATGGACCTCTCCCATGTCATATACATCTAGAATTTTGTCTGGTGATTCTTTAATGAGTGATACATAGTCAGCTCCTCTTCCTCCCTCTAGACCTACAGTTCAGTAGCATACTAGTCCTTATATTAGTGTACGTGGATATCTACAACAACCCAATCCATTATATTGGGAATCCTCCTCTTGGGGGGCAGTTGCCTCTGTGTTATCCTCCTCTTTCAGCAGGGGGTAGCCTATTGTAGGGAAATTTCCATCTCCTTAAGTTAGCGATTAGCCTCAAATGAGTACTCCACATTCATGAATGACTGTTAATGTTTGGAAACCTACTATGCCGATACAACCTGGTTCAGTTGTGGCTTCATCTTTAGTTTCTCAACTTGTCCCATCTACATATCAGATTTCTGCTCAACAACCTATATCTAAACCTATTCAAACTAAAATTAATGTGAGCCAACATATACAATTTGTACCTTTAACTCAACTGATTCCGTTGATAACTGGTGCATCCCAAACCATATATACCCAAAATTTTCAAGGTAATTTACAATCACAACAGTTTGGACAGGCCATTCCTCAAACTCAAATGGGTCAAAATGTGTGTGGTATGGCACAGGCACAACAAAAACCTAACCCACCTTATGTTTGGATGATGAAAAATCCCACAGGGTGACAATATCAACTATATAAAGGTATGTTATGAAACTAGCTCACAAAAAGATATAAAAGATAGTTGAATGCGTTAGAATTCAACCTCTCCTAGGGGTAACCTCCTTTACATTACACAAATGAACAATTCTTGGATGATTCAAATGAAAAAGCCTCCTTTCTATATATAGGAGTCTAAGGGGTCACAATATAACTAAGCCGACATAACAATAATAATATAAAGGCACAAAAATAACAATAGAGGGATTCTATGGGGCACAATAATAACAATATGGGGACAATAGGGGCACAACAATATTAATAAGGCATACAACTACAATAATAATGGGGGAATCACTAGTATTATAGGGACCTAACATGCCCCTCTCCTTCAAAAAAGTGTTGTCCTCAATGCTTTAGTAGTTCTGGATGCTTCTGTATAAAATTCTCATCCTCCCATGTGGAATCTTCAGCGGATAAGTTCTTCCACTTGATGAGATACTTTGAAATGGATCAATTTCGTAGTTGTCAAGTTCTTGTTTCTATGACTGCTTTCGGTTCTAATATAATTTTTCTTTCCTGGTCAAGTTCCGGCAATACTGTTTGAATTGGGAGCTTGTCACCTATAACTTTCTTTAAATGTGAAACATGGAAAACTAGATGCACTCGAGAAGCTGCAGGAAGCTCCAATTTGTATGCCATAGTACCAATCTTTTGCAACACCTTGTACAAACCGTAATACTTTGGTGACAATTTGTTATCCTTCTTAGCTTTCTTGAGGGACATTTGTTTATATGGTTGTAGCTATAGGAATAACCAATCACCTACATCTAAACTTCTTTCACTGCGATGTTGATCTGCATGTTATTTCATTCTATTTTGTGCCAACACGAGGTTATCCTTTAAGAGTTTGAGAACTTGTTATTAATGCTCGATGTGATGTTCCACTACTTGAACCTTAGAATTTTCTCTTAAATATGATGTGATGGATGGTGGTTGATATCCATAAAATGCCATAAATGGGGTCATTTTTGTTGCACTATGAAAGGAAGTGTTATACCGCCATTCAGCCAGAGGCAACCATTTGACCCATTGTGTTTGTTTATCATATACAAAGCAACGAAGATATCCTTCCAAACATTTGTTTACTATCTTCGTTTGCCCATCAGATTGAGGATGATAAGATGAGCTATGAGCTAATTGAGTACCAAGACAAGAAAATAATTATGTCCAAAAATTTCCTGTAAAAATGGGATCTCTATCACTTACAATAATCTTTGGGTTTCCATGTAGCTATTGAATTGTTTCCATAAATGCCGTAGAAATTGTACTGGCTTTAAATGGATGGGATAATGCACAAAAGTGTGCATACTTGGTAAGTCTATTAACTACACCATCATGACACTCTTTCCCTCAGACTTGGGTAAACCTGTGATAAAATCCATTGAAACCTCCTCCCAATGTTAGCTTGGAATGGATAAAGGTTGTAATAGACCCGGGGTCTTAATTGTTTCAACATTATTTTGTTGGAAAACTAAACATTCCGCCACAAACTTTTGAATATCCAATTTAAAGCCATCCCAAAAAAATTCCTTCTTAACCCTGTGGTAAGTTTTTAAAAATCTTGAGTGCCCTCCTAAGGGAGAAGTGTGCAATTCCATAAGAATCTTTTGTTTAAGTTGTGAATTCTTACAGAGATATAAGCGATCTTTGTACCATAATGAATCATTTTTCCAGCTAAATGTATTAGATGTACTAGAATCTTGTTGTAACTTTTGAATAAGTGCCCATACTTCTTCATCATTCTTCCATTCCTCCCTTGCTTCGTTTATCCAATATAGTTGGATAGTACAAATGGCACACAATAATGCTTCCACATCCTCATCCTTTCCTGAGAGTGCATTTGCCACCACATTTTGCTTCTCTTTTTCGTAGATGATTTTAAAGTCATAACCCAACATCTTTGTGACCCATTTTTGTTGCTCTTCAGAGGATAATCTTTGTTCTAAAAAGTATTTAAGGCTATCATGATCCATTTTTACCTTGAAGTGTCTTCCCATTAGGTAGGGTCGTCATTTCTTAAGTGCATGTAGAATTGCCAACATTTCCTTCTCATAAATAGCTTTGTGTAAATACTTTCCCTTGATTGGACGACTTTCGAAAGCAATGGGTCTTTCATCTTGCGTTAAAACAGCACCAATTCCATTTCCAGAAGCATCACATTCCGCAATAAAGGTTTTTGTGAAGTCTGGTGTAGCTAAGAGCGGTGCTTAGCACATTGCCTCTTTAAGATATTCGAAGGCCTTTATTGCTTCTGGAGTCCATGAAAATGCATCTTTCTTCAACAATGTTGTTAAAAGTGCTGCTATTTTCCATAATTCTTAACAAACTTGTGATAATACCCTGTCAACCCGAGAAATCCTTGCAGATGCTTTATGGATGTGGGGATTTTCATTCCTTAATGGCTTTAATTTTGCTAGGGTCTACCTTAACTCCTTCATGAGATACAATATGACCCAGATATTCCACCTCTTGTACTCCAAAGAAACATTTGGATCTTTTTGCATATAATTGTTTTCCTCCAATAGTTGTAGCACCCTGTCAACATGTTCAACATGATCCTTCCAAGACTTGCTGTAGATTAGTATATCATCAAAGAATACTAACACAAATTTTCTAAGGAATGGTTTGAAAATTGAATTCATCAAACCTTGAAATGTTGAGGGTGCATTGGTAAGGCAAAAGGCATGACCAAAAATTCATAATGACCCTCATGAGTTCTAAATGCTGTTTTCGGAATGTCTTCAGTCTTCATTCTGATTTGATGATATCTTGAACAAAGAGCTAACTTGGTGAAGTAAATTGATCCATGCAATTCATCCAATAATTCATCAATGACAGGAATTGGAAACTTATCTTTAATAGTGAGCTTGTTGAGATCCCTATAATCCGGACACATGCGCCATGATCCATCCTTCTTGTGCACCAATACTACTGGAGCAAAGAAAGAACTTTGGCTAGGTTGAATTATACCAGCCTCAAGCATTTCTACAATCATACGTTCAATTTCACTCTTTTGGGCATAGGGATATATGTACGGCTTGATGTTTGGAGGAACACTTCTTAGAATCAAATGAATAGCATGATCATGATCACGAATGGGTGGGAGACCTTTGGGAGTCTCAAATACCTTGGAATGTTTGTTCAAGACTTTTTAGAGATCTAGAGAAATAGATGATTTCGATGTGGAAACATCTAATGAACATAATTTTGCAATTACACCTCGTTGTTCCTTTTTTAGAAGCTTTGTCATACCGTTAGAGCTTATTATCTTTCCCGGTTTCCCTGTAATACCCCTTAATTCAACTTCCTTTCCTTCCGCATAAAATTTCAGAAAAGTTATTGAAAATTAAAAGCTATTGTACCCAAGGATTGAAGCCATTGGACTCCTAGTACAACATCAGCACCTCCCATTGGAATGGAAAGCATTGGGCTAGTCAATACATATTCTCCCATGGATAGCTTGATATTATGGCACTTTCCAAAGCAATTTATCATTCCTCCATTTGCAACCATCACTTGACACTCTGGTGCTAGATATAGGAAGCAATTCAATTCTTTTCTACCTTACAATGAATAAAATTGTGAGTACTTCCTGAATCAATCAACACTATTACCTTTTTCTTCTTGATTTTGTCCTTCTATCTTGATGGTTTGAGGAGTGGTAATTCCCGCCAATGCATTACAAGATCTGGACGGATTCATTTGTTCTTCATCTAGGCTTTATTCCTGGAGTATATCCTCTTCTTTTGACCTTTCTTGCTCCTTTTCTTCTTCCTCTTCCAAATCTATGTAGAATAATTTCTTCTCAGCACACTTATGACCTTTAGTGTATTTGCTATCACAACTGTAACAAAGCCCT